>JAXCGZ010013495.1:0-72500 GCA_037179515.1 Halocaridina rubra | reverse complement strand
ATGGTTTTCAAGTTAGGTTAGACAGTGTTTGTTCCTGTTTTACGTCACGGACTCCCTTTTCAACCAAGGGCTAGGACGATTGCCTTCTTGCGAAGGACTTGTTTTGGCAGATGTAATCGTTACCCTGAGTGCATGCCCTTGCTAACCTCAGACCGTGACTGGGCGCGAACCCTCGACCTGACGCCTCAGAGTCTCGGACGCTACCGCTTGAGCCACGGTGACTACTATAGGTTAGGTTAGACAGTAGTTATGATTTATTTTTTTATAATGAAAATACGTTAACAATCGGTGTATGAACATCACGTGATAAGTGTTAAAACGAAAAATTGACACCTCATAAACTTGCTCCTAAATTAACACCTCTGAAAAAAAAAATCTCTTTGAAACAGACGATAGGTGTGAAGAGCTGTTCTCATAAGGATCAGATTATCCATTTTCAAGAGTTACCTCCGCAAAACTCAGAGTATGTCTTTTTCCAAGAAAAAATCCTTTTAACTTATTTTTTGTTTATGAGTGTGACACCGGGACAGGCAAAAACTGCCCTTATCAATAAAGGCCCGGGCACGGGCAATTATTACTTTTGCATAATAAATCTCTCCATAAATATTTGATTTTCATTTCAGGACTCGGGGGGGGGGTGATTAATGTCGATATAACATTTTAATATTATTGTTGATGTATATCACTACTGAGTGTATGACAAATAATTGATTTAATTAATGTCTTTGATCTATAGATTAACTTTGGAGTATGTTACTCTCAATCAAGTCTAGGTGTCTCTATAAAATTTAAAATCTTAAGATGAAATATTTTTTTTTAGTTTGAGCAGGAAAAAGACTACAATCAATAGTTAATTAAAAATAATTATCCTCTTTCTCCGCTAGTAGAACATTTAACAGCTAACACAACTTAAAATATAGAAATTATCTCTCTCTCTCTCTCTCTCTCTCTCTCTCTCTCTCTCTCTCTCTCTCTCTCTCTCTCTCTCATATAACCCATATGTCACAATAAATACTTTTTAACCCCATATATAAGTATTTTGTGATGGTCTTCCGCCTTAAACGAGGGGATTTAACTCTCATAAATTTCCCGAATTCTGATTCACTGCTCTTTTTCCTCCAACGGATATTGGCTTACTGGATCTCTCTCTCTCTCTCTCTCTCTCTCTCTCTCTCTCTCTCTCTCTCTCTCTCTCTCTCTCTCTCTCTCTCTCTCTCTCTCTCTCTCTCTCTCTCTCTCTCTCTCTCTCTCTCTCTCTATATATATATATATATATATATATATATATATATATATATATATATATATATATATATATATATATATATATATATATATATATATATATATATATATATATATATATATATATATATATATATATATATATATATATATATATACACACACACACACTATATATATATATATATATATATATATATATATATATATATATATATATATATATATATATATATATATATATATATATATATATATATATATATATATATATATATATATACACACACACGCACACACAGTTATCTTCGAAAATCGTCTGTTGTAGTGGTACAGGTTAAGGGAGTATGACTTTGTAGCTGGCGACGCTAGTTCGAGTTTCCTGATGTCCTAAAAAGATTTTTGTGGATAATAATATTGTTAATATCACGGTTTAATTGTGCGTGTATATATATATATATATATATATATATATATATATATATATATATATATATATATATATATATATATATATATATATATATATATATATATATATATATACATTCATGCGTAGATGCACACTCATTCACACACATATTTATACACATACACGCATTCATTTTGATGTGTATATATTCATTTACATACTTTCATCCATTTATACATTCATTTATGAATTCATATATTCACACACATTTATGCTTTCATCCTTTAGTCCATTTATTCATACACATACACACGTATTTTGAGAGAGAGAGAGAGAAAGGCACGCACATACACAAGCACACACACACACACACACACACACACACACACACACACACACACACACACACACACACACACACACACACACACACACACTCACACACACACACACAGCTTAATACAATTAAGTAGCTATTTTGAGGAGGAAAAATTCAAAGCGCCTGCTGCTACTCTAGCTAATTTAGGTGACTTGCTTTAATTAAAAGTTGAAATAATTTTTTTTTCGATTTTTAGATGAAAAATAAAGTTAAACGGGATTTGGTTAGCATTTGATGCCATCGGGTAATTTATTTCACCCATATTTTATCAGATGATTATAAAAAAAAAATTGTAGACTTTTTTCGCAATTTTGGGAAATTTTTATTATAAAAGAGCGATACCACGCAATGATATGAACGAATATATATAAAAATATGGAAGTGTAGCTCATGTTACATAATATGCTTCAAGTGCTCTGAATAGATGGGACTATATATATATATATATATATATATATATATATATATATATATATATATATATATATATATATATATATATATATATATATATATATATATATATATATATACGCACACATATATGCTTTCAGCCTTCAGTCCATTCATTCATTCATATATAGGTCTTCAGTACTTCAAATTTACTTTCAGCCTGTCCTTTTCCTATTTAAATTTTTTTTTTTCCCGTCCTTAAGCTTTTACTTTTTTCGTCTCAATGTTTTTCTCGTTGCCTGGGTCCGATGAGGGCAATTTTCAAGCCAGTCCCAGTGTCGCGCTCATAACAAAAAATATGATGCAACTTCTGCCAATCTGGCATTAGGAGAAAAGTAAATGCAGTCATTAAATCAGAAGAAGCTTGGCATGATTGGTGTGCCCAATCCCTGGCCTGAATAGCCATGGAGTAGGCACGGTCAAACCAAGGATTAGGGGGAGATAAAGTTTTCATAGAGGAGAGGATGAACGCCTCCATTCCCGAGCTTATGATCTCAGCAACTTTTAGGGCTACCTGATCAGGGTTGCGGGACTGAAAGCGGTAGTCATCCTGCTGGATGACTACTGCTTTCAGTCTTGCAACCCTGATCAGGTAGCCCTAAAAGTTGCTGAGATCATAACCTCGGGAATGGAGGCGTTCATCTCCTCCTATATGAAAACTTTATCTCCCCCTAATCCTTGGTGTGACCGTGCCTACTCCATGGCTATTCAGGCCAGGGATTGGGCACACCAATCATGCCAAGCTTCTCCTTCTGCCTCTGTCACGATTATATTTTATTTCTAGAGTTACATCTATCTCTAGTTCGAGTATCACCTAACATGCCATTTTGAATAGGAAATACCGTAAAAACGTTGTTCTGTTTTTATATATATCATATTCATCAATGAAAAACCTTGTGCTAAGTTTATCCGAATGAAATCCTAATATAGCTAAAAGGCTGTTTGTTATTGTAAACTTGCAGAAAATTGTATCATATACAGGGTAAGTGCAATATCATCATCTACAGGTACAACCTTGATATCATCGCCTATTCCCGAATTTTTTTTTCCCAAGATTATCTTTAATTCTGTCATTTCTTGACTGTATCCCAAGTCTCATCTGATAGCCAATATTACCGATGAATCATTCCGTGTCGCTTGCAGTACATCTTTGCTATAGCAGACTGATTAACAGTCATCATCAAATTCTGACGATTTTTTCCGTCAGGGGTCGCCACAGCAAATCAATCATCTCAAAATCACACTATCCCTGCATCCTTCTCTCTCACACCGCACATCCTCATTCAATCCTTATTGCTTGTCTGCTCCACCTCAGATACAGCTTCTGAAACTGCCATGATTTCGACATATAGTAGCAAAAAAACCTCTTCGTCGTGAAGAAGCTTTAGGATTTTAAACCTTGATACTCTGAACAGGTTTTGGGTTGGGTGCTGCTATTATTATCAGCTTCATTTTTTTTTCTTCTCTTTATTAATAGCTATATGATCTATCTGATTTAAATACTTGCCATGTGGAGATTTCCAAATGTATTTATGAATAATAATTTTCAGTAATAATTATAATAATAAAGACTTTGCTACTTTACCCTGATCGTGAATGGGTCGGTTAGAACAAAGTGAGCGAGTGAGTGAATATGATGGGGCTCCAGAGGGAACAATTTGTATTAGAAATGGGGTCAGTCACACAACAAGCTTATTGATAATCTCCTCTTCATTTAGCTGATAGGGTCAGACGCTCTGCTTTTGTAAACAATAGAGTTGATAATCAACATACAGATCGTACCGATTACATGGATGATGATGTACATCCGCATTTGGAGAGATCGGAATATATACATTTACTTCTTACATTATTCACCGAATATATATATATATATATATATATATATATATATATATATATATATATATATATATATATATATATATATATATATATATACTGTAATACATGAAATTTTTTAGGAAATCAGGGGACTCGATTTCGCATTACAAGCTACAAACTAGTGCGGTCTTATCCAAATGAGCCACTACAGCAGATATAAAATCTCAATTTCATGGCACAACCAGTATATGCAAGCATTTCTCCCATCGACCTTTATTCAAAATGTTAAAGTTGTATGTAGAGTTAAGTTTATATTAACAATGAAACCGTTATATTAACAAGACCATTATCCACGAAAAGATGCTTAGGGCATCAGGAGGACTTGAAATCGCGTCACAAGCTACAAAGTCATACTGCCTTAGCAATTTAGCCAATATAGCAGACATAATATATTCATATCATGGCAAGCATTTCTATCGTCGACCTTTGCGTAACTTGTTAAAGCTGTACGTAGCTTCTTAATTGTAAATCCTCACATAATTTTGTCTCTCCCTGGACAGAAATAGTCTCTCTACCCTGACTTGAAACTTCATATATAGCCATCTCCCGGCAGATCCGTGAATCACTTTTCTAATCTTTTTACTTTAAGTTACTTTAATCATCGGGACACCCTTAGAGGTGGATGCTAGACCTTATTTTAGGAAACCCTACAAATAAGTAGAAGTTCTGTGATGAGTTTCAAGGATCTCAGAGAGGCTTCGAATGAGCTCTCGGAATGTCTTTTGATATATTTAAAAGTGTATCTCAGCGGCAGTAGCGGACTTTAAGCAGCTCTTGGCATACACGCGCGCGCACACACACAGAGCGAGTGAGTGAGAGAGAGAGAGAGAGAGAGAGAGAGAGAGAGAGAGAGAGAGAGAGAGAGAGAGAGAGAGAGAGAGACTTCGCATGACTTTTCTAATCAGTTTTTGACCACTCCTTTTATGTCTCTGTTTTTCTTGTAAATAAGTTTTTATTTTTTCCTTTATTGCCTTCTCAATATTTATAATATTTCTTATATATATATATATATATATATATATATATATATATATATTATATATATATATATATATATATATATATATATATATATATATATATATATATATATATATATATATATATATATATATATATATATATATATATAAACAATTAAATGATTGTTATAGAACGTTTTATGTGTTGTTTACATATATATATATATATATATATATATATATATATATATATATATATATATATATATATATATATATATAATGTCAAATCACAACTAATTTATTGTGGCACAGTGGTAGCGTCTGGTGCTGGTAATATCCTGATCCGAGGTTCAATCCTGGCCTGGGATTAGATTAGCTTGCACTGTCTCATGTCGCTACCGATTAAGTTTGTCAATTAACTAAGGAGATCGGTGATTTCCTTAAGGTCTACTGCTATATGGTAGGTATATAGTCGGGCTCTAGTGCTATCACCGACCCTTGCCTCTACCATTCATTTCAGACCTTTAACCCTTAACATTCAAACATTGAATAAGATAATATAAGATATTTACTCGTATATTTCGGGTTTGAACTTATGTCACTTAGCTGATTCAGTATTGTACGAAATGAAATAAATATTTATAACTAATTTTTTAATACTTGAGGAAAAAGTATTCGTGTTTCTAACAGGTTATCAAAACGTTGATAGTGCTAACCAAGTAGCTATCTTCATGATACTATGTGCTTCACAGACCCAGTCAAGATGTAGCAGATGTCTCAGCCATTTAAATCAATCAAAATTCTCTCTCTCTCTCTCTCTCTCTCTCTCTCTCTCTCTCTCTCTCTCTCTCTCTCTCTCTCTCTCTCTCTCTCTCTCTCTCTCTCTCTCTCTCTCTCTCTCTCTCTCTCTCTCTCTCTCTCGCAGGCATCCTGTATGTCTGTCTAGACATACACATGATGCAATATCTCCTACACCCCCTCTCAATAATACCAAATAATTTGGTATGTCTCTTCAGAGGATTTATCTGAGAGAGAGACTTTATTTCCAACATACATTGGGTATTCAAATATGGGTGTACTATTAAAATTTACAAGTAAAATCTTCCTTTAAGAGTAACTTCTTAAGATTATATTTAAAAGTATACACTGAACCAGCATTTTTTAGTTCTCTGGGAAGCTGATTATATAAATGAGGTCCACGAATGTTTATATCTCTTGAGCCAATATCAGTTTTAGACCTTCGTACTAATAAATCTTCCCCTTGACGGGTAGTTAACCCGGTAACTGAGCTTACTGTAGAAAAATTATACAAGCAATCAGGAATATTGTTTCTTAGTATATTAAAAACAAAGGTACATATATCAAAAACATATTTATCTCTAATCTTTATCCATTCTAGATCTTTTAAAACAGGAGAGATGTGCTCGTATTTTCTTACATTGCCAACAGCCACTCGTGCTGCAAAGTTTTGTAACTTTTGTATTCTTTGTAATTGAGTCTTATTTGTACATCCCCATACTTTGAGACAGTAATTAATTAAACTCATAGCTAAGGACTGGACAATTATTATACGAGTTGATGTTTCAAATGAGTCTTTTACCCTATTTAGATATATTAGAGTACCCATTACTTTTTTATAAATTTCATCTATATGCATTTCAAAATTCATGTAACGGTCAAAATAGACACCTAGGTTCTTTACCGAGTTCATTGGCTTAATGATATTACCGTTAAAATTTATATGAAGATTGTCATCAACTTCTGATAATAATTGTCTGGATCCGATAAGAATAGATTGGGTTTTAGTTTCATTAAGTAATAGACCATTTTTTAGAAAGTAACGTTGAGCCATATACAAAATTTCTTCTGCTCTACGAATAATATTTTCTAAATCATTAATTTCTCCTTCAATTAAGATTTGAGTATCGTCAGCATATTGAATGACATAACAGTTAGGTAAATATTTTACTAGATCGTTTACATATATTAGAAAAAGTTGTCATCAACTTCTGATAATAATTGTCTGGATCCGATAAGAATAGATTGGGTTTTAGTTTCATTAAGTAACAGACCATTTTTTAGAAAGTAACGTTTAGCCATATACAAAATTTCTTCTGCTCTACGAATAATATTTTCTAAATCATTAATTTCTCCTTCAATTAAGATTTGAGTATCGTCAGCATATTGAATGACATAACAGTTAGGTAAATATTTTACTAGATCGTTTACATATATTAGAAAAAGTATAGGTCCTAGGATCGATCCCTGAGGGACCCCAAACAATACCTTCTTGCGACTTGAGACTACATCTTTTATTCTGACTGACTGGTAGCGGTTTTTTAAATAGTTCTCGAACCAGCTTGGGTCAATGTTCATTTTTTTGCATTTTTCTAATAGAATGGTATGGTGTACACTATCAAAAGCTTTAGAAAGATCGAGTAGTAGTAGCAATGATATTTTCTTATTATCTATATTTTTGTATATTTCATCTGATATTTTCAATAAGGCAGTTTCAGTTGATAATTTTGGCCTGAAACCGTGTTGACTTTTTGCAATAAGTTTATTTTTTTCAAGAAACTCACTTAGCTGATTTGCAACAATCTTTTCAAGTATCTTTGATAAAATTGGTAGTAAAGAGATTGGTCTATAGTTAGAGACGTCGTCAGGATTTCCATTTTTAAAACCAGGAATTACATGGGGATTTTTCCATAAATCTGGGTAGATATTGGTAACTATGGAAGTATTGATTATTACCGTCAGATAATAAGCTATTACAAATAATGAATCTCTAATAAAACGAAAACAAATTCCATCTGATCCATATGCATTAGAGTCTTTCAGATTTTTTATTACTAAGATTACTGTATTACAATCTACTGTAGTAGGGTTAAAGACATCATTACTTCTATTGAATGCACTATGTTCTTGAAGATTAACATTATTATTATTATTACTACCATCATCACTATTATCATTACCATTACTACCACCATCATTATTATTTACACCATTATCAACATTTCTATTATTATTACTACTACCATCATCATTATTATTACCACCATTACTATTATTGATTTCATTTATTATTTCTTTTTTTGTTTTTTCAAAGGTTTTTTTCCCCACTTCAGCGAAAAATTTATTGAACTCTTCTGCTTTAGCACTTACATCTACCTCATCGGGTATAATTGATATGTTACTACTTTTATTACAGTTATTGGAAAGCATGGTTTTAGCAATTTTCCATGTATCAGAGATATTGCCTTTAGCGTTTTGAAATTCATTTTTGTAATACTGTTTCTTACTGTTACTTAATAATGATTTTGCTTGTTTCTTATGCTCTGTAAACTTTTCTCTTAAAGGGATATTATCTCTTTGTAGTTTTACTTCATTTTGTAGTTTGTCTCTTTCTTTCATAATGTTTTTTATGTCATCTGTTATCCAAGGAGCGGGGGGACGAAATATTTCTCTTGTCACGAGTGGTGCACATCGATCTATACATGATGATAAGACACTGGTTAAAATATTTACTTGTGTATTAATATTATCGGTATATAGAATTTCATTTAATTTATGTACTTCATTCATAAGTAAACTACAAAGTAATTCTTGTGAATAATTTCTTAAGCATCTGAATGTTTTAAAGATTGGTTGTCTCTTTGGTTTGCGAATATTTAGGGACGTTACAATTTCCTCGTGGTCTGCTATAGGGCTTGGCATTACGTCACACTTAGTTATCATATGTTTGGAGTTTGTTATTACTAGATCGATTTGGGAAACTGAAGTGGGAGTGATTCTAGTTGGTTTATTTATAATCTGTTCTAGATTTAAATTCTTAATAAGTCTACTCATTTTATTTTCTCTTTTTAGTTGATCATCATTAAAATCGCCATATATAAAAACTGGTTTGTTTTTTAAAATTATCTCCTTAAAAACGTCCAAAATATAGCTAAAAGAGGTTACCGAGGCTTTGGGGTGGCGGTACACGCAGCCTATGATAATAGAAGGAAACTTTTTATGTTGGACAGAGATCCATTTATCTTCCACTCCTTCGTGCTTCTCAGTTTCAAGATTTAGTTCAGTGGCCTTCAAATAATTTTTAACATATAAACATACACCTCCACCTCTACCACTGTCATAGCGATAAATATTATATGAAGGAATATTAATAAATGCATTATTAATTGACGGATACAGCCATGATTCGCTAACGCAAAGAACATCAATATTTTCTTGTACAAGCATATGTTCAATTTCTAGTATATGGGATAACAGGGATTGTGCATTTATATGTACGACAGATAATCTATCATTATATTTACAAGTAACTTTCACATCGGCAGCAGTAACAGCAACAGCAGGAGACGAGGTATTACCATGTTTCATTGGGGTGGTATCCATAGTCATAGTTGTAGTTTCGACTGTGTGATTCTGCTGGGAATTCATCATTGTAGTGTGTTCTGGGGTTAGCCCATGGATCCTGGTGTCTGTACCTGCCGTTGGATGTGTAACGCTGGTTTGAGTACGTGCCGTGGTATGATCGGGCCTTCCCAAAGTTTGTATGCCTAGGTGAGTGTCTAGGGTTGTAAGAGCCATCACTCCAGGAGAAGTCTCTTGTGCGTGGACGGCGATAAGAGAGGTTTGTATCGTGTCTCTTTCTGTAGTCTCGCGTATAGGGGATTGTTCCATTAGCTCTTTGCTGTTTATTTTGGTATGACTGTAGTTTGGGATATTTTGTAGAATACCCAGGTTGTGTCCATTGTTTGCTCCCACGAAATGGCTGGACACTTGTGCCTGTAGGCCATTGATTCAGTTTGTAAGGCACATATTCAAATCCTTTCGATATCGTTATTGCGAAGGAAACCCAGTTTGGTGTGCGATAAAGCTCCTTAATCAAGACTTCTTCAGAAGGAATGCCTTGATTTGTCAGTGTATTACGTATCTCTCTCTCAAAGGGGTTGCCAGGAATGCGAATATATATTTGAGCTGTAACCCTTGCACTTGCATTATTTGGCAACTGTGGCTGTGGGGGAGAGGACTTCGATGGAATGTTTAGAATAGAGATTGCTGCTATTTTGTCTTTTCTGTTTTCTTCATTGTTTCGCAGTCTATTGCTGGGTTGGTTATTTGTGCTGGAAGATGTAATTTGGGTGTCCTGGTTAGTGACAGTTGCTGTGTTGTTAGGAGTAGTGGAGATTGACTCTATATCTTCTTCGCTGTTTTGCAACTCTTTACCAGGTTGGTTGTTTGTGCTGGGAAGAATCTTGTTCTGGTTAGTGCCTGTTGTTGCATTGTTAGGAGTAGTGGGAAAGGACGCTGTTGTTTCATCACTATTTTGTAACCTGTTACTGATTTGATTATTTATGCTAGATGGTGTATTCAGGTTGTCTTGATGGCTATCACTTTTATCTGGATCTACTTCTTCTTCACTACCACTGTCACATTCATCACTCAATGCACTGAAGAAATTGTGAGTAGAGACAGAAAACCTAGTTTGCAGAACCTGAGGGTTGTTGATAGAAGGGACATCATCACTGTTAGGTGACAGCACTGAACTGAGAGGTGGAGATGTTTCTAATAGCAGTTTCAACCTAGAATTATCTCTTTTAAGTAGGACAATGTCAGAATCTAGTAAACCCACCTTGTGTTGTAAGGCTTTCACCTTTTCAGAGAGAGAGAGAGAGAGAGTAAAAGTTTTAATTAAATTCAGGTTACATCAGAAAGGAAATGAATGACATAATTTGTGATGTAAATAGGTCTGTGAGGAGAGAAATGGAAAAGGAAATCTCAACTTGCGAGACCTTATAAAGATGGAAGACAAAAGGAAAATATCTAAAATTAACTGAAATGTGTCTTAATTTGCATGTTTTGGGATCTCATGAGGTTTAGACATTTTGCTTACATTAAAAGTGAATAAATATGTGTCAGTGTATATGTGAATGTGCATATGTGTGAAAGTGTGTTTATTTGCTATATATATATATATATATATATATATATATATATATATATATATATATATATATATATATATATATATATATATATATATGTGTGTGTGTGTGTGTGTGTGTATGTGTGTGTGTGTGTGTGTGTGTGTGTGTGTGTGTGTGTGTGTGTGTGTGTGATTACCTAATTGTGTTTACGGGAAAGAGCCCAAAGCTCGTATCTTCCCGTCTCCTGATCGGTTCCATTTTAGACTTAGTGATACTTATCATACCTGTCCTTAAAACTATGGATTGAGATAGCATTAACTACCTCCTCGCTTAGCCAATTCCAATTATCAACTACTCTTACACTGAAAAAGTATTTCCTTACATCCTGCAAACAAGTTTTCTTACGAAGCTTCAAACTATGACCTCTAGTTCTAGAGCCAGCCATATCGAAATATCGATCCCTATCCACTCTGTCATAACCATGAAGGAATTTAAAGACTGTCACCATATCCCCCCTTACTCTTCTAGCTTCGAGTGCTGGCAAGTCTAATTCCCTCAGCCTCTCATCATAACCGAGATTGCGTATTTCTGGCACCAGTTTCGTGGCATGTCTTTGAACTTTTTCAAGCTTAGCTATGTGCTTTTTCAAGTGCGGATTCCAAAAGGGGGCTGCATATTCGAGTTTTGGCCTCACATAGGTTACATAAATATTTCTGAACATTTCCTTGTCCATGTGCCTGAAGGCTACCCTTACATTTGATAAGAATGCATATGCTGCCCTTACTACGCCATTTATATGTATTTCTGGAGACAAATCTGCCAGTATGTTTACTCCTAGATCTCTCTCATTTTCTGTCTCTTGAAGTTGTACTCCAGCCACCGAGTAGTCAAGCTTGGGCCTTCTTGCACTTGTACCCATTCTCATTACCTTACATTTTGAGGTATTGAATTTCATTAGCCACTTTTCTGACCACTCATGCAGATTATTTAGATCCTCCTGAAGTTCTCTACCATTGTTCTCGTTTTTTACTTTCTTCACAATCTTTGCATCATCTGCAAACATATTCATGAATGAATTTACAGACTCTGGTAGGTCATTTACATATACAAGGAACAAAAGTGGCTCTAAAACTGAACCCTGTGGAACTCCACTACTAACTCTTCTCCATTCAGACACTGAGTGTCTTACTCTAACCCTCTGTTCCCTTCCTTCTAAGTAAGTTTTTATCCATTCCAAAATATTTCTACCTATTCTAACCATTGAGTGCAGCTTCCTAATAAGTCTCCCATGTGGAACAGTGTCAAACGCTTTCTGGAAGTCTAGGAATATGCAATCTGCCCAGCCCTCTCTTTCCTGTAAGACTTGGCTTACCTCATCATAAAATTCTAATAAGTTTGTTACTGTTGATCTACCTTCTCTGAAGCCATGTTGCCTCACTGACAAAAAGTTGAAGGATTCCAAGTGAAGAGAGATATGTTTCCTTAGTAGTTTCTCCATAACTTTGCAAACTATGCTGGTCAAGGAAACTGGTCTATAGTTTAGAGCCGTATCCCTCCTTCCCTTTTTGAAGATAGGTATCACATTTGCTTGTTTCCAGCATCTTGGAATCTCCCCTGACTCCAGTGACTCCTTAAATATGATACTTAGTGCCACTGATATTGTGTTTGCGCATTTTTAAGCACATGAGGGGATATGTCATCAGGACCTGTAGCTTTATGAACATCTAAATCCATCAGCGCTTTGCATACCTCTGTGGCTGTAAGGTTGATGTTCTCTAATACCGGCCCTTGAGCTTCTATCACTGCAATGTGAGGGGATGGGGTATTTTCTACTGTAAATACTGACTGAAACTCCTTGTTCAATTCTTTGCAGATCTCTTCGTCCGTCTCAGTGATGCTTCCATCCGCTCTCTTTAGCCTTAAAACCTGTTCTTTTACCTTCAGTTTTCCTCTGATAAAGCTGTGGAAAAGCTTGGGATTTTCTTTAGCCTTCCTGGTGATGTCCCTCTCATAATCTCTCTCTGCCTCTCTCCTTTTACTTAGGTAGTCATTTCTTGCTCTTTTGTAGGTTTGCCAGGCATTTATGTTTTTTCTCCTCCTATACCTTTTCCAGCATTTCTCTCTCCACTCCTTAGCTCTTTTACACCCATTATCGGGTGTGTGTGTGTGTGTGTGTGTGTGTGTGTGTGTGTCACTATTTATCCTTATTCGATTCTCTTCCGTGATATATATTTAAATATGGTTGTATATTGAATAAATATTTTACATATCATATTCTCAGGAAATTTCTTCAGTATTAATTCAATCATTATGCTAATTATGTAATCAGTGTCGCCAGGACTGTGTATAGACTGTAAAAACTATATATCAGTTTACTTCTAATTATCACAAGAGGATTTCTACCCACAATAACAAAAGGTATATATATATATATATATATATATATATATATATATATATATATATATATATATATATATATATATATATATATTTATATAATCAAATAAGCACATTACCATATGTGAAAACATGAATTATTTTTACCCCGACTGAGACTTGAACCTGGGACATATAATTACAAAGCTAAGGCGCTACCAGCTACACCACAGAAGGTCTTAAAAGGGAAACACACCTTACAGCTTTTATCTGCTATACAGGGATGGACGCATTCTATCTGAATGCCACTCTGTTCTTGATTGGGAGTTGAATCAATTGCGAAAACGAAACCACGAGTGAAGTTGGGGGAAACTGTAATATAAACAGAGTGGCATTCAGATAGAATGCGTTCATCCCTCTATAGTAGATAAAAGCTGTAAGGTGTGTTTCTCTTTTAAGACCTGTGTTGTAGTTGGTAGAGCCTTAGCATAGTAATTATATGTCCCAGGTTCAAGTTCCAGTCGGGGTAAAAATTATTCATATATATATATATATATATATATATATATATATATATATATATATATATATATATATATAAACACACACACACACACACACCTCCGTGTTCTCCCACGTGTAGCAAAAGTTATTTAAGTGGGGCGAATCGAGGGGACTAAAAAATTCCACTTTTTATTTCTTTCTACATATAATCAAGATTTGCTTTGACCTAGCCACCCACCTTATAATGGGGATCAGGGCTCTTATATATAGATGTTTAAAGAAATATGTATATAAATAACACTTAACTGTTATCATACAGTTTAAAATGACAGAAAAAGATTCATATAAGAAAAAAGGAGCAAATTATATGAAGTACTTATTAATTTCATGACCTCAGCAGGTTACCTTCTCAGAGTACTTTGAGAAGGTGACCAGCTGGGGTCACAAAATTAGTACCTTCACACACACACACACACACACACACACACACACACACACACACACACACACACACACACACACACACACACACACACACAATTGAGTATAAACCACCAATTGGAGAGAGTGACCACTGTGTGTTGTTGATGGAGTATATCATTGAAGATATTCTGCCTGAGAGTAGAGGCACTGAGGACATGAGGAGGAACTATCCGAAAGGAGGTTACACCATAATGAATGAGCTTTTTGCAGTTATTGACTGGAGAACCTTATTTTACAACAAATCTGTACAAGAAATGTATGACATCTTTTGTGAGAAATAAGGGAAGATAGTAGATTGCTGCATACCTGTCACCAAAGTAGGTGTAATTCATGCCAGAGAAAAATGGTTCGATAATGAGTGTAAAAGAGCTAAGGAGTGGAGAGACAAATGCTGGAAAAGGTATAGGAGGAGAAAAAACATAAATGCCTGGCAAGCCTACAAAAGAGCAAGAAATGACTACCTAAGTAAAAGAAGAGAGGCAGAGAGAGATTATGAGAGGGACATCACCAGGAAGGCTAAAGAAAATCTCAAGCTTTTCCACAGCTTTATCAGAGGAAAACTGAAGGTAAAAGAACAGGTTTTAAGGCTAAAGAGAGAGAATGGAAGCATCACTGAGACGGATGAAGAGATCTGCAAAGAATTGAACAAGGAGTTTCAGTCAGTATTTACAGTAGAAAATACCCCCACCCCCTCACATTGCAGAGATAGAAGCTCAAGGGCCGGTATTAGAGAACATCAACCTTACAGCCACAGAGGTATGCAAAGCGCTGATGGCTTTAGATGTTCATAAAGCTACAGGTCCTGATGACATATCCCCTCATGTACTTAAAAAATGAGCAAACTCAATATCAGTGGCACTAAGTATCATATTTAAAAAGTCACTGGAGTCAGGGAAGATTCCAAGATGCTGGAAACAAGCAAATGTGATACCTATCTTCAAAAAGAGAAGGAGGGATACGGCTCTGAACTATAGACCAGTTTCCTTGACCAGCATAGTTTGCAAAGTTATGGAGAAACTACTAAGGAAACATATCTCTCTTGGAATCCTTCAACTTTTTGTCAGTGAGGCAACATGGCTTCAGAGAAGGTAGATCAACAGTAACAAACTTATTAGAATTTTATGATGAGGTAAGCCGAATCTTACAGGGAAGAGAGGGCTGGGCAGATTGCATATTCCTAGACTTCCAGAAAGCATTTGACACTATTGCACATGGGAGACTTATTAGGAAGCTGCAAGCAATGGCTAGAATAGGTGGAAATGTCTTGGAATGGATGAAAACTTACTTAGAAGGAAGGGAACAGAGGGTTAGAGTAAGACACTCAGTGTCTGAATGGAGAAGAGTTAGTAGTGGAGTTCCACAGGGTTCAGTTTTAGAGCCACTTTTGTTCCTTGTATATTTAAATGACCTACCAGAGTCTGTAAATTCATTCATGAATATGTTTGCAGATGATGCAAAGATTGTGAAGAAAGTAGGAAACGAGAACAATGGTAGAGAACTTCTGGAAGATCTAAATAATCTGCATGAGTGGTCAGAAAGTGGCTAATGAAATTCAATACTTCAAAATGTAAGGTAATGACAATGGATACAAGTGCAAGAAGGCCCAAGCTTGACTACTCGGTGGCTGGAGTACAACTTCAAGAGACAGAAAATGAGAGAGATCTAGGAGTAAACATACTGGCAGATTTGTCTCCAGAAATACATATAAATGGCATAGTAAGGGCAGCATATGCATTCTTATCAAATGTAAGGGTAGCCTTCAGGCACATGGACAAGGAAATGTTCAGAAATATATATGTAACCTGTGTGAGGCCAAAACTCAAATATGCAGCCCCCTTTTGGAATCCACACTTGAAGAAGCACATAGCTAAGCTTGAAAAAGTTCCAAAAACATGCCACGAAACTGGTGCCAGAAATACGTAATTCAGTTATGGTGAGAGGCTGAGGGAATTAGAGTTACCATCACTCGAAGCTAGAAGATTGAGGGGGGGATATGGTGACAGTCTTTAAATTCCTTCATAGTTATGGTAGAGTGGATAGGGATCGATATTTTGATATGGCATACTCTAGAACTAGAGGTCATAGTTTGAAGCTTCGTAAAAAAACTTGTTTGCAGGATGTAAGGAAATACTTTTTCAGTGTAAGACCAGTTGATAATTGGAATTGGCTAAGCGAGGAGGTAGTTAATGCTATCTCAATCCATAGTTTTAAGGACAGGTATGATAAGTATCACTAAGTCTAAAATGGAACCGATCAGGAGACGGGAAGATACGAGCTTTGGGCTCTTTCCCGTAAACACAATTAGGTAATCACACACACACACACACACACACACACACACACACACTCACACACACACACACACACACACACACACATATATATACATATATACATATATATATATATATATATATATATATATATATATATATATATATATATATATATATATATATATATATATATATATATATATCACCATAATTGTTATATTCTCATGACTGAGATGACATAAGGATTTTTCCAAAGAGACTTCACACATTGTATTTGTACCAAATATATTTTACTTTAAGATGAAGCCCTATTATAGACTAAATATTTTCAGTAAGTGACTTTTATAGTATAGTGTGTGACTGTTTCCAAATATTAATCCTATGATGATTATCTTAAGCATGCATAGCTAAGGCATCGTGCCCCAAATTAATCGTACCTGCCCTCCCATATTCTGTAATTCTAATATTTAGGCCACTGCAGGTCTCTCCACCATAACTTGGCCACACTCACTTACACTAGATAACATTATTTTTGTAAATGAGTCTGTTCAGGCCACTGCAGGTCTCTCCACCATAACTTGGCCACACACACTAGATAACATTATTTTTGTAAATGAGTCTGTTTAGGCCACTGCAGGTCTCTCCACCATAACTTGGCCACACACACACTAGATAACATTATTTTTGTAGATGAGTCTTCTATTGCATCACTTTTTAGTTAGAATCAGCCCTTCAACACTTTTTTTTTCTAATTAACAACCTGTATTAAAATGGAGCAATGTTGGATATTTTAAAACTTCTCCCTTTTTGCTCGAATACCGTATTTCTATATATATATATATATATATATATATATATATATATATATATATATATATATATATATATATATATATATATATATATATATATATATATATATTTCTAAGCCTATGTACAATTAACTTACCTCATATACCAGAAATAACCCATATTGAATTAGGCTGAACACCTGAGACAGATGCATAAATTATCGCACTCGTTGTCTGTGTATTGGGAATGCACTGTCGAATTTTTTTACGGGAAGGATTTATAAGCTGTAGTTTAAAAAAAATTAGCCTCAAAATACCAATATATATATATATATATATATATATATATATATATATATATATATATATATATATATATATATATATATATATATATATATATTGGTATTTTGAGGCTAATTTTTTCTTAAACTACTAATGCAAAACTCAAAATACCTATATATATATATATATATATATATATATATATATATATATATATATATATATATATATATATATATATATATATATATATATATATATATATATATATATATATATATATATATATATATATATATATATATATATATATATATATATATATATATATATAATTTTTTTTATTACTAAGAGAGGTTTGATATAATAAGGAAGCATTATATCTCTGTACTTCTAGCCACTTGAAACAAAAGTCTCTCTCTCTCTCTCTCTCTCTCTCTCTATATATATATATATATATATATATATATATATATATATATATATATATATATATATATATATATATATATATATATATATATATGTATATATATATATATATATATATATATATATATATATATATATATATATATATATATATATATATATATATATATATATATATATATATATATATATATATATATATATATATATATATATATATATATATATATATATATATATATATATAATTTTTTTTTTATTACTAAGAGAGGTTTGATATAATAAGAAAGCATTATATCTCTGTACTTCTAGCCACTTGAAACAAAAGTCTCTCTCTCTCTCTCTCTCTCTCTCTCTCTCTCTCTCTCTCTCTCTCTCTCTCTCTCTCTCTCTCTCTCTCTCTCTCTCTCTCTCTCTCTCTCTCTCTCTCTCTCTCTTACCCACATTACCAGATTCTTCTACTTATTCTTCAAGTTTTTCTTTTTCTCTCCCTTTTCCATTCATTTTTTGCTATTCCATGTGCTTCATTTCTCTCTCCTTAATTAATCTGTTTATTACGTCATTTCAAATTTTCCGCCTTATTCTTTATTTCCTTCTGCTTGTTATTTTTTTCCTTTTTCTTATGTATGCTTTCTTTATTTTCCTCATTTTGCTTTTCATATGTTTTCTTTTAGTATTATTTTCTGTTCTCTTCCCCCCGTTTGTTTTCTTTATTTTTCTTTATTTATGCTGTGTGGGTCTTCATCCGAATGAGGGAGGATACGAGCAGCCGCTAATCCCCCCCCCCCCCGTATTCATTCTCAGTGACTCCTTTAATTGACAATTTCTTCTCTCTTCCTTTACTCTGATGGGTTCACTTCAATCCTGGAGAGGCACCTCTGGCTCCTCTAGTTAATTTTCTCTTTTTTCTCTCGCTGTATATTTTTCCATATCCTCCACTGGGATAGGGACACAATAATGCCACCATTAAAGTTCCTCAACGTGTTGTAAAAGTCGACTAGTTGAGCAAAGGGGTTCTTGCACGCAGGCTTTCCCAAAAACACACAAACGCACGCGCGCGCACGCATACTCACAGGGGAGAGAGAGAGAGAGAGAAAGAGAGAGCGAGAGTTGCAGCAAAACTCCAACCAGAACTCTTTCAATTGGGATATCTAATGTGATTGAGTGTGTAACGAGTGAGAACAAAATCGAGGAGATTGTTGGTATGTTCGTGAGAAGAAGGATGGATGCGTTAGTAGATAAAGAAAGAGGAGGAGAATGGGTGGCCCTGTTGGCGAGAGATATATCTAAGTGTGAGAGTTAAGTGGAAAGCAGTGCCACAATGGTTCTTATTGGATACACAGTTTGTTGTATGTGCGGAAATTCAGCAGGCTTTGGCCATACTCATTTAGTTTCCCAATACCAAAAACTTGTCTAGACATGGTGGCCAAGAGAAATGTTCTGCGTAGTCTCGTGCATCATCATCATCATAATAAAAATAATAATAATAATAATGATAATAATAATAATATGACAAAGCTTGGAATTTTTTAATATGTGTTTGCCAACATAGATATTACCTATTTTAGTACCAACATCAGACAATGCCTACTCCTGGCATTGGATGAGCTGCACACAATTGTTGGCACATACCTTGATCGCATAGCTACCCCCCCCCCCTCCTCCCCTTCTCATTCCTCCACATCCTCAATTCAAGTAAATGTCATCCACAGGGACCAGAGACGAAAGGACCACAATAATTAGATCTCAGCATGTTTTTGATGCGTAATTCAAATCGAATAATACAGATTCATGCCCACTGTCTCAATTTATTGATGCCAGAGACAGAAAGGATCTTGAAGAACAGAAGACTCCTCTTCCCATCCACCTCCAGACTCTGGAAATCTTCCCTCTGCTGTCATTCTAATTTTTATAACCATTCTTTCTTCAAAAAGTGGATCTATCGTCATCTCAGGATGTAATCCTTCCCTATCTCTAGGTCCTTTGTACTTCGACTATTTTTTTTAGCCAGTCCTTTTCCTTTTGTGTATAATTCCCTTATTCCTGATTTGTCCTTAAACTTCTACTCTTTCTTCGTCTTAATGTTTTATTGGTGCCCGGGCTTGATGAGGGCAGTTTTAATGCCTGTCCCGGTGTCACTCATAAAATATCAATTGCCTCCAGAGAGAGAGAGAGAGAATATGATCTTTATTTTATTCCCCCTCCCCCAATAAAAAAAAAAGTAGCATTTTGAACCTGTCGTTCCTATCAGGTTTTGTGAATCGAGCTCAGATACCATCTGTCAGTCTTTTTTATATATTTCTCTCTTTAAACTGTCCATTTCGAAATGGTATATATATATATATATATATATATATATATATATATATATATATATATATATATATATAGATATATAGATATATATATATATATATATATATATATATATATATATATATATATATATATATATATATATATATATATATATATATATATATATATAGATATATATATATATATATATATATATATATATATATATATATATATATATATATATATATATATATATATATATATATATATATATATATATATATATATATATATATATTCGCAAATGCATTGAAATTTACATTGACGCTGTCTTCGTGATATCAATGGCAATACTCTTGTAATTAGCTTGTTATATTTCGATTTGTTTTGTTGTGTACCTCCGGTTTTTACTTTTTATGATGGACGGGTGTAAGGGAAGTTGCCATGTAATGAAGCGGTGGGGTTAAACCAGCTGCGCCAGTGGGGCCTCACTGCAGAATATCCTTTCCCGCCTACCTTATGGGTGACCCAAGCAGGGTGGGGAATTATGGCAACCCTTTATCCCCAAGGAGCTAAGAGGAGCGGTTGAGGTGTGTGTAGATCGTGGTGAATGCGTGTTTCTTGCTTCGGCCACCCCCCTTACAAGGGGGGAATGGAGCCATGTAATTGTATGTATGTTTACTTGTATTTTTTTTTCTTAATGACTAATAGCTTGCCTATTGCGATGAGTATTATCTTTTGCCTACATAAATTTTTCTATGAAACTGAGAATAAAAGGAATTATTTAAAAGGCTTTCGGAAGTGCAAAGAAGAAAGCCTTATATGGATGGATGTCATCACTTCTTATAAATATTATAAAAAAAAAAAATCTGTTGTTCCTTGTGAATCATTGTAGATTCTTAAAGAATTTTGGTACGATTTGATATTTAAGACGATATATATATATATATATATATATATATATATATATATATATATATATATATATATATATATATATATATATATATATATATATATATCATTTTACCCCGACCGGGAATTGAACCTAGGACATACAATTACTATGCCAAGGCGCTACCAACGACACTATAGAGGGTCTAAAAGGAAAACAGACCTTACAGTTTTTATATGCTATACTAGGAATGAACGCATTCTATCTGAATGCCACTCTGTTCATATTACAGGTTCCTGCAACCTCACTCGTGGTTTCTTTTTCGCATTAATTTAACTCCCAATCTCATTCGTGACCAACAATAATCAAATAAGCACATTACCATATGCGAAAACATGAATCATTTTTACCCCGACTGGGACTTGAACCTTGGACATATAATTACTATGCTCAGACACTACAAACTACACCACAGAAGGTCTATATGGGAAACAGACCTTTCAGATTTTATCTGCTATACTAGAAATGAACGCATTCTATCTGAATGCCACTCTGTTCATATTACAGTTTCTCCCAACCTCACTCGTGGATTTGAATTAAATGCGAAAACGAAACCATATATATATATATATAAATATATATATATATATATATATATAATATATATATATATATATATATATATATATATATATATATATATGAATTATTTGAATGGTCAGATAAGTGGCAAATGGAATTTAATGTTGAAATGTAAAGTAGTTAAAATGGGTACTATAAAAGACTATACGAGTTATAAGCTAAATAACCATGAAATCGTGAGTTCTCAGTGTGAGAGGGATTTGGGAGTTCTTGTGAGTAGTAATCTTAAGTCAAGAGAGCAATGTACAGCAGTCAGAAATAAAGCAAACAGAATTTTAGGATTTATCTCAAGAAGTGTTGGCAATAGGACGGAAAAAGTTATTTTGCAGCTCTATCTTGCATAAGTTAGGCCACATCTAGATTATGCTGTGCAATTCTGGTCACCCTATTATAGGATGGAAATTGAATCCTTGGAGAGAGTGCAGCGAAGAATGACCAACATGATACACAATATCAGAAATCTACCATATGAGGACAGATTAAGAAAACTTAATCTACATTCTCTAGAGAGGCGCAGAGTTAGGGGGGATATGATTGAGGTGTATAAATAGTTTAAAGTCATTAACAAGGGTGATATTAATAAAGTTTTAAAAATTCATGATCAAACCAGAACTCGTAATAATGGAGTTAAGCTTGATAAATTTAGGTTCAGAAGGGAAATTGGTAAAAATTGGTTTGGCAATAGAGTAGCTGATACATGGAACAGGCTTCCTAATAGGATAATAAATGCTAATACCTTAGACACCTTCAAATGTAGATTAGATAGACATATGACAGAGGTAGGATGGGTTTGAATAGGTTAGTAATTATTAGAAGAATCATATAAAGAAATAAGTAGAGTAGAATAGAATAGGTTAGACATGATGAAAATATAATTAAAAAATGGAGCTGCCTCGTGTGTGCCAGTATGCATGTTGCAATGTCCCCCATTCTTATATATATATATATATATATATATATATATATATATATATATATATATATATATATATATATATATATATATATATATATATATATATATATATATATATATATATATATATATATATATATATATATATATATATATATAGATATATATATATATGGTAGGAAAAGCCCATTAAATAAAGCAATGAAAATATATATATAAAAAGTGCTTTTTAATTTCGTGACCTAAACTGGTCACCTTCTCAAGGTACAATGGCAAGAAATACAACTAGCAAAACAGAAGAACCATTGAAAAGAAGAAGACAAAAGACCCGCCCAGAGCACATATACATGGGATTAAGAGGTATCAATCTTAAATGCCCACCGGGGTTAGTCGGTAATCCCCACAAACAGGCAGCAAAAGGAATTAAAGTCCGAACTTGGCTAAATTTTATTAACAAGAGATTCTAAATAATAGTAAATAAATAAATATATATACACTTATATATATATATATATATATATATATATATATATATATATATATATATATATATATATATATATATATATATATATATATATATATATATATATATATATATATATATATATATGAGAACATAAGAATAGGGGACACTGCAACATGCCTACTGGCACACGCGAGGCAGCTCCATTTTTGAATGATATTTTCAGCATGTCTAACCTGTTCTATTCTACTCTACTTATTTATTCTATTTTTTTTTATTATTTTTCTAATAAGCACTAACCTATTCATACCCACCCTACCTCTGTCATATGTCTATCTAATCTACATTTGAAGGTGTCTAAGGTATTGGCATTTATTATCCTACTAGGAAGCCTGTTCCATGCATCTGCTACTCTATTATCAAACCAATTTTTACCAATTTCCCTTTTGAACCTAAATTTATCAAGCTTAAATCCATTATTACGAGTTCTGGTTTGATCATGAATTTTTAAAACTTTATTAATATCACCCTTATTAATCCCTTTAAACCATTTATACACTTCAATCATATCTCCCCTAATTCTGCGCCTCTCTAGAGAATGTAGATTAAGTTTTTTAATCTGTCCTCATATGGTAGATTTCTGATATTGTGAATCATCTTGGTCATTCGTCGCTGCACTCTCTCCAAGGATTCAATTTCCATCCTATAATAGGGTGACCAGAATTGCACAGCATAATCTAAATGGGGCCTAACTAATGCAAGATAGAGCTGCAAAATAACTTTTTCCGTCCTATTGCCAACACTTCTTGAGATAAATCCTAAAATTCTGTTTGCTTTATTTTTGACTGCTGTATATTGCTCTCTTGGCTTAAGATTACTACTCACAACAACTCCCAAATCCCTTTCACACTGAGAACTCATGATTTCATGGTTTTTTAGCTTATAACTCATATAGTCTTATATAGTACCCATTTTAACTACTTTACATTTTTCAACATTAAATTCCATTTGCCACTTGTCCGACCATTCAGATAATTTATTTAGATCTTCCTGTAAAGCATGAATGTCTTCTTTTCCATTTATAATTCTACCTATTTTAATGTCATCTGCGAATTTACTTAGGTTACTACTGATATCCGAATCCAGATAATTTAGATATACAATGAATAATAGAGGACCAAGTACCGAGCCTTGTGGTACCCCGCTAGTAACCGAGCCCCACTCCGATTTCTCTCCATTTATGCAAACCCTCTGTTTTCTGTCTATTAACCATTCTTTGATCCATCTGAGAACAGCTCCTCCTATGCCATGAGCTTCCAGCTTTTTAACTAATCTTTTGTGAGAAACTCTATCAAAAGCTTTGCTAAAATCTAGATATATTATTTCGTATTCTTTGCCTCGTAAACTTCTGAATAAAAAGACAGTAAGTTTGTAAGGCACGAAAAACCCTTCAGAAACTCGTGTTGTGAAAGTTTTATCAGTCTGTGTAATTCTATTTGTGCCCTTATTTTATTTGCAATTATGGATTCTAGAATCTTACCCACTGTGGACGTTAAACTTACAGGCCTATTATTATTCTTTTTCACTCGTTCTCCTTTTTTAAATATTGGTACCACATCTGCCAGTTTCCACTCCATGGGTACCGATCCTAATTTTATTGAATGATTAAATAATACAGTTAGTGGACAACTAAGCTCTTCCTTGCATTCCTTTAATATTCTAGCATATATTCCATCAGGTCCCGGAGATTTATGAGCCTTTAATTTATCTATTTATTTTATTACCTCCTCTCTCGTAATATATATTGAACTAAGTATATTATCGGGACTGTCTCTGTAAATGGATTCTACCTCAGGAATATATTCCAAGTTTTCATTGGTAAATACAGATAAGAAAGAATCATTTAAACATGTAAACATCACTTTATCGTCATCTGTGATATGTCCATTGGCTACTTCAATTGGTCCGACTTTTTCCTTAAATTTTGTTTGATAATGTTGATAAAACCCTTTAGGATTTTCTTTAGCTTCTGCTATTCTAACTTCGTATTTTCTTTTCGACTCTCTAACTATCTTTTTAACTAACCTGTTTAACTGTATATATTGCTGCCTCATCTGCTCTTCACCTCTTTTTAGTTTCCTGTATATTCCTCTTTTAATACCTATAAGATTCTTTATTCTATTGTTCATCCATTTAGGGTCATTTTTTCTTGATCTGCAATGTTTTATGGGAATATAGTCTCTCTGACTATTCTTCAGAGTCATGACAAAATTGTTATATTCCTCATCCAAATTTATATTAACTGACGGACTGCTGTTCTTTCCTGTGAGAGAATTTAATGTATTGATCTTATCTTGTGATAATCCTTGGCATGTGGTAGTCAAATCTCGGGGTAATCTGCTACCTGCGACCTGACCTGCTGGATTAACTACCCACATCTGTACCCCAGAAATCCCTTCCCATACCTCATTAGATAATTTAGTTTTTAAGCCCTCAAAATCTCCTGCTCTAAAGTTTGGAACAATATTCTTATATTCCTTTATAGCTTCCTTGAAAATTATGTTAAATCTAATGGAATCATGGTCACTGTTGCCCAATTTTTCACCAACTTCTAAATTTGTAACCATATTCTCTCTATTACTAAGAACTAAATCTAGTATATTCACCCCCCGTGTTGCTTCAAGTACATGCTGAGAAAGGAAATTGTCTTTTACTACTTCCAAAAACTCCTTAGAGCTACTATCACCTGTTATGGTTTCCCAGTTAATATTTCTAAAATTAAAATCGCCTACAATGCAAACTCTATTTGACCTTGTCACTTTAGAAATTTCATCGAATATAACTTGCGACTTTATATTATCTAGATCAGGTGGTCTGTAGACTACTTCTACAACTAGACTTTCTATATTATTTTTAATTTCAACCCATAAGGTTTCTGAATTTAGATTTGTCTTAATTCCAGACTTAATGCAGCTTCTGAGGCTATCTTTAATATACATAATTACCCCCCCCCTCTTCTATCTGCACTGCGATCAGCATTATAAAGTTTATATCCTGTAATTATGTACTCAGCTTTAAGGTGTTTGCTTTCTAAATTAA
Source organism: Halocaridina rubra (assembly GCA_037179515.1). Classification (NCBI taxonomy): domain Eukaryota; kingdom Metazoa; phylum Arthropoda; class Malacostraca; order Decapoda; family Atyidae; genus Halocaridina; species Halocaridina rubra. The sequence goes on along the minus strand of JAXCGZ010013495.1, from coordinate 45,757 downwards.
TCCAACTTTCACTAATGCATATTATATCCAGTCTCTCACTACATACTATGGCTCTCAGTTCTTCTATCTTGTTACCTAAACTACGGCTATTTGTATAATATACTTTTAAGCTTTCTCTAGGTTTACCCTTCTTGTGGCTATTCTTTTTGTTAATATTTGTTCTATGTAACAAATGGTTATTATCCTTAGACTCCCAGTTATTTGACCCACTATTTACTGAACCCTTACTGACTAATTTCTCTGCACAAGTATTATTCATTTCATTATTTGTATCTAACAAAACTCCCCTACCTCTCTGTCTATCATACCAGCCAATACCGAGACACCTGAATTAGAAAGATGCACTCCATCCCTTGCATACATATGCTTACGACTAGTGAAGTGATCCCACCCGTCTATAAAACCTATATTATTCTCCCGACAGAAGACTTCCATCCTAGCATTTACTCCTATAGCTCGAGACCACCACTCTGAACTTTGGCTAAGCCTAGGGAGAATACCACACATCACAGGAACTGCACCCCTTTTCCTGATCTTATCCAGGGCTTGTCTATACAACCGAATCAGCTCCTCACTTCTACCATCCTGCACGTCATTTCCACCAGCTATCAAACAAACAACATCTTTTTTCTCAATCCAGCTATTTATTGACTCACCCACCTTCTTCATACCTGCTCCAGGGAAAAAATATTTTCCTCTAACTCTATGCCTGAGTTTCCTGTCTACATATCTGCATAGTGAATCCCCTACAATTACCAGAGAACGAGACTTATCCGGAGGATGGGTTACTCCGACCTTGGGAGACTTACCTAGGCTCTTGACCTGAGAGCTTTTCCCACTTCCATTTCTACGATCGCTAGTACACCTATCTGACTCTATGGGTCCTGAAGAATTACTGCCGCCACTGTCACATTCATCTCTAAGTGAACTAAATGAATTAGCAACTTGTAGTCTAAAAGTATCATTTTTCTTAAGAACCATCTTCGTTGAACCCTTATTCACAACTTTCCAGTCGTTTTCACTATTCAATTGACCCTTCTTGGTTAACACCTCTACCTTACCTCTCAGATCCCTGTTCTCCTCTGCTAAGGATCTGACCTCCTGCCTGACTGCGGCCAACTCATTTCTTAAATTAAAAATGAGTTTGCTTGCGTCAGACGAGGACAAATCCCCAGCACAGCCACAAACAGCACCAACAACGACACCACCACCAACACCACTACCACTAACACCACCAGCACAAAGAACACCAACACTCTCCATTGTACTAAGTATGGTCAAGACTAGAGCTACTGGAAGCACGTCCTCACTATTATTAAGAATCTCTTGTTAATCAAATTTAGCCAAGTACGGACTTTAATTTCTTTTGCGGCCTGTTTGTGGGGATTACCGACTAACCCCGGCTGGCATTTAAGACTGATATCTCTTAATCCGATGTATATGTGCATTTAAGATTTATATCTCTTATCCCATATATATGTGCTCCGGGCGGGTCTTTTGTCTCCTTTTCAATGGTTCTTTTGTTTTGCTAGTTGTATCTCTTGCCATTGTACTTTGAGAAGGTGACCAGTTTAGGTCACGAAATTAATAAGTACTTTATATATATATATATATATATATATATATATATATATATATATATATATATATATATATATATATATATATATATATATATATATATATATATTTTCGTTGTGTTATATAATGGGCTTTTCCTACCATTTTAGACTGTATGTTAACAGTTCAGTGTTATTCTTATATATATATATATATATATATATATATATATATATATATATATATATATATATATATATATATATATATATATATATATATATATATATATATATATATATATATAAGTATTTTGACTTCTCGCTAGAGTACTTTATCATATAATATACGGCTTCAGTGACTTTTGGTATGCAGAAAGTGTGATAAATAATAACCCTCGAATATTTTAAAAAGGAAATAAAGAGAAAAAACATATATAGACAGCTATATAGATAGCAAATATAAGTGAAATATCTATGAAACTTAGAGGATATATAGTTATGGATACAAAGAATTTCCTTGATCAGTTAATAATGATGATAATAATAATAATAATGATAATAACAGTAATAGCAATAATCATCATCTTAATAATAATAATAATATATATATATATATATATATATATATATATATATATATATATATATATATATATATATATATATATATATATATATATATATATATATATATATAAACAAACCCCATGATCCCCTTTACAAGGTGGGTGGCTGAGTCAAAGCAAAAAAGAAAACTTGACTCTGTCGGGAAAAAATACAGAACAGGGGATTTTCAGTTCCTCTCCGCCCCAATTAGTTTACTTTTACGACACACAGGGGAATACGGGGGAGATATTTTTGACCCCTCCCCTAACAATAATAATAATAAATATAATAATAATAAATATGATAATAATAAATTTAATAATAATAAATATGATAATAATAACTCTAATAATAAATATAATAATAATAATGATAATAATAATAATAATAATAATGATAATAATAATAATATTAATAATAATAACAATAATAACATACAAATAATAACGTTTCTCAGCATCTTTCTTGAATGTTCGTAATAAATAAAGAAAAAAATATCCTCTCTTTCCATTCATCCATTTCTTCGGATTTTTTAGCCAAATTGGATATTTTCTGTTCTATGTTAGCTTTAGAAGCAAGTGAACGATTTTTTTTCTTTTTTAGCCGCTGGGCTGATAGCTGTTTGTCTTTGTTTAGAAAGTAAACTTTTCTCTATTAGTTTTGGGCATTATGTAAGCGAATGTGTCTCCTGTTATGATGTCACCCTTAATTTTTGACAATATATATAGCGAGAAATATATTTTAGGCGTAGCTGTGACTACGCAATAGTAAAGTTTATTTTTTAAATTATATAAGATTCCTTAATTGCGCGGCAGGAAGTAGACAAATATTTGGTATCTCAGTCCAGGATATTTGTACCGGCTCCAAACAGGTTCTATTCTCAGCTCTCCAAACAAGTAATAATAATAATAATAATAATAATAATAATAATTATAGATGAATCAGTTGCTGTTTGCAGATGATACTGTGGTGTTGGCAGACTCTGAGAGTATGCTGTGTCAGTTAGTGACAGAATTTGGAATGGTGTGTGAGAGAAGGAAGTTACGAGTGAATGTGGGAAAGAGTAAGGTTATGAGGTGTACAAGAAACGAGGATGGTGGTAGACTGAATGTTATGTTAAATGAAGAGGAACTTGAGGAAGTAGACCAGTTCATATATTTAGGCTCAGTTATAGCTGAAAATGGTGGAGTGCAAGCTTATGTGCGTCAAAGAGTGAATGAGGGATGCAAAATGTTGCTGCATTGAAGGGAGCAATAAAGATTAGCGGGCTGGGAATAAATGTTAAGAAAATTTTGTATGTGAAAGTGGTTGTGCCGACTATATTGTATGGCTCAGAGTTATGGGGTGTGAAAGAAACTGAGAGACAGAAACTGAATGTGTTTGAGATGAAATATCTGAGGAGTATGACTGGTGTATTGCGGTTGGTTTGGGTTAAGAATGAAGAAGTGAGAGGGAGAATGGGTGTGAGGAGAGATTTGGCAGCTAGAGCAGATAAAAATGTTTGAGATGGTTTGGTCATGTAGAAAGGATGGATAATGAACGGCTACTAAAAAAGGTCATGAAATTGGAAATTGATGGGTGAAATGCCAGAGGGAGGCCTAGGTAGGGTGGATGGATGGAGTAAGGAGGGCCTTGAATGATAGCAGAATGGATGTGAGGGAGGCAAGTGAACGTGCTAGGAATAGAAATGAATGGCGAATGATTGTGATGCAGTACTGATTGGCATCTGTTGTTATCATGAAATGCCTTGTAGAGGAAGCTTGTGGTAGGGGCGGTAGGGGATTTTGTAGTATGAAGCAACTTAAGTTGTGGAAGAGAAGGGAGGATGGGATGTGGCACTCCAGCAGTACCATCCAAATCCTTGGCCATATCCTGTGTCATTGCTAGAAGATCGAAGTGTAACCACACGTTGTGTTATTTTCCTTTATTTTTTGTTGTCGGCTACCCCACAAAATGGGCGAAAATGCCAAGGTAAATATAATATATAATATATAATTATAGTAACGATAATAATTGATAATGTATTTCAGAGTAGAGAGGCACATTTTATGCCCTCTCTTATTCTGACACGACAGTTGACGTTCCAGAGCTCTCTGTTTTATGACTTTTGTTATTCATTCTATTACGCCCTTGATTTCTGTGATACTGATCCCATGCTCGAATCCCGGTGGTAAGAGGTTCATAAATTTGGAAATATTTGGATGTGATATTGTAGTCTACTTTATTATTATTATTATTATTATTATTATTATTATTATTATTATTATTATTATTACTATTATAAAACTCTTTAGTCACCGTGGCTCAAGCGGTAGCGTCTGCGACTCTGAGGCGTCAGGTCGACGGTACGCGCCCCGTCACGGTCTGAGGTTAGCAAAGGCATGCACTAAGGGTAAGGATTACATCTGCCAAAACAAGTCCTTTTCAAGAAGGCAACCGTCCTAGCTCTTGGTAGAAAAGGGATTCCGTGACGTAAAACCGGAACATTATCATTAAACTCTTTAGCTGTATAAGAAATATGAAATTAAAGAGATTTTATGAGCATAATCGCTTACAGTAGATCTGAAACGTATCATTCACTATTTCATTATTTCTTCTGATTTCATTCAAGTCCAGCTATTAATATTTCATTTTGAAGTGAAGGCCATTGTGGTGGGCGTGGAATTCAATTAAGACCATTACACTCTCTCTCTCTCTCTCTCTCTCTCTCTCTCTCTCTCTCTCTCTCTCTCTCTCTCTCTCTCTCTCTCTCTCTCTCTCTCTCTCTCTCTCTCTCTCTCTCTCTCTCTCTCTCTCTCTCTCTCTCTCTCTCTCTCTCTCTCTCTCTCTCTCTCTCTCTCTCTCTCTCTCTCTCAAATTCCTTACCGGACAAAACTCAGGAAAGTACTATGTTACTGAGCTTCTACCTGAATCACTATATTTCTCAATGATTCCTTAGCAACCTTCTTTTATCCACTCTTCTAACTTCAGACCGTGGCGGGTCTCAAACCGACGACATGACAAATCGGAATTGTGCTCGTTATCACGCAGCCAGGGCGGCCACGCGAAACACATGCTAATAGATTTGATAATTCAGTTTGTTTTTAGGAACAGACCCATAGCACAGGCACATACAAGAATGATCTCTTCCTATTTATATGTGATCATTTATTAGGGACCAGAACGATAGAGAACGTCTAGCATGTCTCTTCTCTTTCTTCGAAATGACCATGGGATAAAGTTACTAGTTTCCCATGAAACTACTAACTGTGGAATCTGACTCGATCTTTCTTTCTTTTTTCATTTACCTTGGCTGTATCCCCCAATTTGGGGGGTAGCCGACATAAAAAATCTTTCTTATATGAAAAAAAAATTGCAAAATATTCACTCGTTAATTGCTGTTAGTTGATACTACTTTATCAATGAATTACTTGCAATTAAAGACTCATTAAGAGACATTATCTCTTCACCTGTTGCATAACAAGTATATTCATTAACAGAATTATTCTGGTGAACGGAAAGGAAATGAGACTAATGAACTACTTACACAGTGATCAATGTTCAATCTCCTTCCTTATGACCACGTGGCTTAAACTTTATTTTCTGCCCTTGTATGTTTTTCATATCTGGATTAAATTAGGTGTTAGAGAAACGAACTTATTTGGATACTGATAGAGAAGGGAGCGGCTGCCGGCCTATTAATACGGCGTAATAAAACTTTTATTCTAATCGACAGAGTACTTTTAAATAGGAAAATCTGAATATACATGGCCCCAATTTCCTTTGCAAGGGGGGTGGCTCGACCACCCCCCTTACAAGGGAAGGTTTTCCTGTTTTTCGCTTTGTAGTCAAAATAATCATATTCATAACATTTACGTGTTTCTCTTGATATTGCTTCATACACACCCACACACACACATTTTTATATGACTGGCTCTAGAAATAGAGGTTATAGTTCGAAGCTTTGGAAGAAAACTTCTTTGCTGGATGTAAGGAAGTACTTTTTAATGTAAGAATAGTTGATGATTGGAATTCGCAAAGCGAGGAGGTAATTAATGCAAACTCAGTACATAGTTTTAATGACAAAAATATTATATATATATATATATATATATATATATATATATATATATATATATATATATATATATATATATATATATATATATATATATATATAATATATTTATATAATATATTTATATAATATATATATAATATATATATATATATATATATATATATATATATATATAATATATTTATATAATATATATATAATATATATATATATATATATATATATATATATATATATATATATATATATATATATATATATATATATATATATATATATATATATATATATATTATATTATATATATACATACATACATACATACATATATATATATATATATATATATATATATATATATATATATATATATATATATATATATATATATATATATATATATACATACATACATACATACATACATATATATATATATATATATATATATATATATATATATATATATATATATATATATATATATATATATATATATATATATATATAAGCCACCTTATGAGGACACGCCCGAATCATATCAAAATCTTGACTCTTTGCTGGAGGAAAACAGAAAGGAGGGGATTCCCAGTTCCCTCATTCTGACCCATGTAGTCGACTACATCACAAATGAACTTCACAAGTTCTCTAATTTCTGGTCCTCTTCCATACTTAGAGCAAATCTCATGATTAACTTTTACCCATCTTGTCTGCAGATAACAAGATAACTTTTCCACTATCTCTTCAGTATAATGTCTCCACTTGCTAGCTGACTGATAGAGTTCCTTTCTTTAAGGGACTCAAGACAGCAAGTGAGCTCACCAGCATACTCTCTGAGATCAGCTGATCCCTTCACATCTGGTCTATTGGTAACTTTACTTACCCATTCACTTGTAATATTATAAGGGTTTCCAAATCTTTCTTTCAAAAAAGCTTTTATATAGCATTCTTCAGGACTTTTTTAATAAGTACTCTGCAGTGCAAGAGCTGCCTTTCCTTTACAGTACTTTCTTAAGCATGCCAGTTTTTGAGCTGCTGGGATTGACAAACACCCTATGGTATCCTTAAATGGTCTTATGAATGGCCAATACTCCAAAGCATCACCACTAAATGGATGAATTTCTCCTCTGGGTACTTGCAGAGATTCTGCTATAGACTGTTGTTGTTTTAGATTCTCCACCCACGGATGGGTGGAACGGGTCATGGAGGACCCATAGGGCGGTCGCCAGCCGGCACAGGCCCCAACCCCCATTGTGGGGACGAGCCATAGCAGTAACCTCCCCAGTAAATAGCTTAAGTCTCTAGCTCATCGTATTCCTGATCTGTGTGTGTCATCCTTGCAGTTTGTCTCCATCTCTGTTTCTCTTTACTTTATGTATTCTTCGTGCCCAGGCCCGATGGGGGCAGTTTTATTTTATATTTTTATTTGCCCGTCCTGGTGTCACAATTATAAAAAAAAAAAATAGCATCAGTACAGATCTTTACATACACACAGGCCAGAAAATTGGAAATATCAACTATATTCTAAAATCACAAATACGACGCTAAGATTATTTATGCAAATAAAAGAAAATTTGCATAATTTCGAATTTGCATGAATAGCAATATATGAGAAATTAACATTAAAAATAGTTTTCAAAATTTTTATCATATGATGGTTATAGGCGCCATCTTGGAATTGGCATGAGAGAGTATCATGTTGTTTTTGTTGATGTTTACTATTGGCAAGGGGTTGGACACAGACAGGTTGGAGCTGGCAAATTCACGGGTCTGTGAATTCCCGAGTCATACGCTCTGACCACGTGGCCCCCATCAAAACTTTAATAAATCCATAGAAATGACACCCTAAATTAAACATCTCTTTAATGTTCAATACAATGACTGCTAGATCACAAAAAGACAGTATATCTTAAAAATCACGCTACAAACATTTCTAGTGAAAAATTAATGTAGGTAAAATTACATTGGTGCTCTCACAATTGACACCTATTTTTGACATATAATATTCTCGGACAATATTTCCCAAAACTAGACAGACCACATGAACACTAATTTATCAGACTGTGTTTAGCATATTAACATGGGTTCACATGAATTTATCAGTCTGTACTCTGCATATTAACATGAATTACATATAAAGAAATACCATAGAAAATCACTTAATAAATTATTACATTTCTATATAAAAAGGCAACTAAAAAGCATATCGATAACATATAAATTAGAGGGCAAGAATACCTCCTCCGTGTTTCCCTGCATGTCGTACAAGTCAACTAAACTCGGAAATCCCCTTCTCCGTATTTCCCCCCGACATAAAGTCAGGTGCTTTGCTCAGACTCAGGCAGCCTCTTGTTAGGACATCATGGCTTTTGTAAATATATAGACAAGTTCTAAGTAAAATTAGCCTTAAACTATGAGTTCTGTAAATTACTGATTAAGGCAAGAACAGACGATTGTAGATTTGAACTGTAGAGGAAGATTTAAAAATAAAGATTCAAAATGTTTGTGTGGTTATGTTAGTGAAACTTTGGAACATTTTATATTGCACTGTGAACTCTATAAGGATGTAAGAATTCAATATGAAGTATTACGACAACCCTATATCGAAAATGAATGTGAATTAATGTCAGATGTGCTTGGTTTTAACAAATGTAATAAAAAAAGACTTAACAGTTAGAAAAATAATTGATATTTGGACTTTGGAAAATAAGAAAATTAAAACACAATCCTGCCAGGAAAAAGAAGCTTTAAGTAAATAATAGAAGAGCCGGTACAAAGGCTCTCCTGATGGATTAGCTGGTAAGGCAGTAGAATTAAAAAGATAGGATTCACAACAGTAAGGCAGATATAGTAGCAATTACAGAGACTAAGTTGAGTGAGGACATAAACAGTGTCACAGTTTTTCCTAAGGGCTTCAAAATATTAAGGGGTGAAAGATCTGAGAGGACTGGTGGAGGGATAGCACTGCTCATAAGTGAAAGGATTCAAGTTAAAAAAAATAAACTTGGCTATAGAAAGTGAGTTCATGGAATTTCTTGTTGCTCGCATAAATACTGGGTCAGAGAGCATAATAATAACTGTTGTATATAACCCACCAAGGAACCAGAATAGGCTAGAAGTTTATGAGGAAAGTCATATAGGTACTATTGAAGTCATAAATTGAGTTGTTAACATGGCACGAGAGAGAAAATGTAGGATTTTGATTATGGGAGATTTTAATCATAAAGAGATAGATTGGATAAATCTTGACCCACAGAGTGGTGAGGACTCATTCGGGGCAAGATTCCTAGATTGCGTACAAGGGAATTTCCTACACCAACTTGTAATGGAACCAACGAGGGCCAGGGATGGGGATGAACCATCACTACTTGATCAAGTATTCACTTATAATGTGTTGGATATTGAAAAAAATGAGTATGAACCACCAGTTGGAAAGAGTGACCACTGTGTGTTGTTGATGAAGTATATCATTGAAGATATTCTGCCTGAGAGTAGAGGCACTGAGGACATGAGGAGGAACTATCCGAAAGGAGATTACATCAAAATGAATGAGCTTTTTGCAGTTATTGACTGGAGAACCTTATTTTACAACAAATCTGTACAAGAAATGTATGACATCTTTTGTGAGAAATATGGGAAGATAGTAGATTGCTGCATACCTGTCACCAAAGTAGATGTAATTCATGCCAGAGAGAAATGGTTCAATAATGAGTGTAAAAGAGCTAAGGAGTGGAGAGACAAATGCTGGAAAAGGTATAGGAGGAGAAAAAACATAAATGCCTGGCAAACCTACAAAAGAGCAAGAAATGACTACCTAAGTAAAAGGAGAGGGGCAGAGAGAGACTATGAGAGGGACATCACCAGGAAGGCTAAAGAAAATCCCAAGCTTTTCCACAGCTTTATCAGAGGAAAACTGAAGGTAAAAGAACAGGTTTTAAGGCTAAAGAGAGCAGATGGAAGAATCACCGAAACAGATGAAGAGATGTGCAAAGAATTGAACAAGGAGTTTCAGTCAGTATTTACAGTAGAAAATACCCCACCCCCTCAGATTGCAGAGATAGAAGCTCAAGGGCCGGTATTAGAGAACATCAACCTTACAGCCACAGAGGTATGCAAAGCGCTGATGGATTTAGATGTTCATAAAGCTACAGGTCCTGATGACATATCCCCTCATGTACTTAAAAAATGCGCACACTCAATATCAGTGGCACTGGGTATCATATTTAAAAAGTCACTGGAGTCAGGGGAGATTCCAAGATGCTGGAAACAAGCAAATGTGATACCTATCTTCAAAAAGGGAAGGAGGGATACTGCTCTGAACTATAGACCAGTTTCCTTGACCAGCATAGTTTGCAAAGTTATGGAGAAACTACTAAGGAAACATATCTCTCTTCACTTGGAATCCTTCTACTTTTTGTCAGTGAGGAAACATGGCTTCAGAGTAGGTAGATCACCAGTAACAAACCTATTAGAATTTTATGATGAGGTAAGCCAAATCTTACAGGAAAGAGAGGACTGGGCAGATTGCATATTCCTAGACTTCCAGAAAGCGTTTGACACTGTTCCACATGGGAGACTTATTAGGAAGCTGCAAACAATGGCTAGAATAGGTCGAAATGTATTGGAATGGATAAAAACTTACTTAGAAGGAAGGGAACAGAGGGTTAGAGTAAGACACTCAGTGTATGATTTGAGAAGAGTTAGTAGTGGAGTTCCACAGGGTTCAGTTTTAGGGCCACTTTTGTTTCTTGTATATGTAAATGACCTACCAGAGTCTGTAAATTCATTCATGAATATATTTGCAGATTGTGAAGAAAGTAGGAAACGTGAACAATGATAGAGAACTTCAGGAAGATCTAAATAGTCTGCATGAGTGGTCAGAAAAGTGACTAATGAAATTCAATTCTTCAAAATGTAAGGTAATGAGAATGGGTACAAGTGCAAGAAGGCCTAAGCTTGACTACTCGGTGGCTGGAGTACAACTTCAAGAGACAGAAAATGAGAGAGATCTAGGAGTAAACATACTGGCAGATTTGTCTCCAGAAATACATATAAATGGCATAGTAAGGGCAGCATATGCATTCTTATCAAATGTAAGGGTAGCCTTCAGGCACATGGACAAGGAAAAGTTCAGAAATATTTATGTAGCCTATGTGAGGCCAAAACTCGAATATGCAGCCCCCTTTTGGAATCCGCACTTGAAAATACACATAGCTAAGCTTGAAAAAGTTTAAAGACATGCCACGAAACTGGTGCCAGAAATACGCAATTTCAGTTATGATGAGAGGCTGAGAGAATTAGACTTACCATCACTCGAAGCTAGAAGATTGAGGGGGGATATGGTGACAGTCTTTAAATTCCTTCATGGTTGTGATAAGAGTGGATAGGGATCGATATTTTGATATGGCTGGCTCTAGAACTAGAGGTCATAGTTTGAAGCTTCGTAAGAAAACTTCTTTGCAGGATGTAAGGAAATACTTTTGCAGTGTAAGAGTAGTTGATAATTGGAACTGGCTAAGCGAGGAGGTGGTTAATGCTATCTCAATCATTAGTTTTAAGGACAGGTATGATAAGTATCACTAAGTACAAAATGGAAGCGATCAGGAGACGGGAAGTTACGAGCTTTGGGCTCTTTCCCGTAAGCACAATTAGGTAATTACACACACACACACACACACACACACACACACACACACACACACACACACCACCACCACCAGGAGACGGGAAGATACGAGCTTTGGGCTCTTTCCCGTAAACACAATTAGGTAATCACACACACACACACACACGGGTGAGGCCAAAACTCGAATATGCAGCCCCCTTTTGGAATCCGCACTTGAAAAAGCACATAGCTAAGCTTGAAAAAGTCCAAAGACATGCCAGGAAACTGGTGCCAGAAATACGCAATCTCAGTTATGTTGAGAGGCTGAGGGAATTAGACTTACCATCACTCGAAGCTAGAAGAGTGAGGGGGGATATGATGACAGTCTGTAAATTCCTTCATGGTTATGATAGAGTGGATAGGGATCGATATTTTGATATGGCTGGCTCTAGAACTAGAGGTCATAGTTTGAAGCTTCGTAAGAAAACTTCTTTGCAGGATGTAAGGAAATACTTTTTCAGTGTAAGAGTAGTTGATAATTGGAATTGGCTAAGCGAGGAGGTAGTTAATGCTATCTCAATCAATAGTTTTAAGGACAGGTATGATAAGTATCACTAAGTACAAAATGGAAGCGATCAGGAGACGGGAAGATACGAGCTTTGGGCTCTTTTCCGTAAGCACAGTTAGGTAATTGCAATTAGGTAATTACAAAAAAAATAATATATATATATATATATATATATATATATATATATATATATATATATATATATATATATGCCTAGAAATGCTGGCATTTCATGCTCATTTAACTTAAATGAAGGGATTTGTGGAATACCAAGAAATGACAAATTATTCCAACTTCTTTGAGGGGGGGAGTGTTAGGTCCCTTAGTTTTAATTTTGTATTTGCCTGTACTTTTAGGTATGGACATGATGTTCTGTTACCATTTACATTTTTAACTAAATTATTTGTTTTTCTATGAGCCTTTACAGCAGAAGGAATTTCATTCTATGAGTAATTTATTTTATACATTATTAACTAAATATTATACTTAGTGGTGAGGGTGAAGAATTTCTTGTATTCCCTGTTTTTGGTGTTGTAGACGTTCACTATACTGTCTGGCCAAATAGCCCTGAGTCCTTAAGGAAGGCCATTGCCAATCCTGGGCTTTCCAACAGAACTCTCAGGGAATGTATGTTGTTTTACTGTCTTTTGTGCTTTCAAATAGTGCAACAATCCAAAACATTTCGACTATTTGCAGTGATGTGTTACATCCTGGACGGCCATTGCTGATGGAGTCGTGCTGCCTTTTCTGATAACTCAGAAGGGCTCGGTGATGCCCACATCGCAGCTTGGCCGGATGGACTCGGTCTTCTTATGAAATGGAGAATTCGGATGGTGGATGTCAGGAGGTTGTACAAGCAGCCATGTGTGGTTGTCGAGTGACTGGATGGAATGGCGAGTCACTGAGTATGAATATGTTTGCAAAGGCAAGTTTGAGGTGGGTAGGGGAAAATATGACGATGTTTTGTTTGATATTGAGTGCTAGGTGATCTTTTAATGTTCCTTGGTGTGTGGGTGTTCTACCATGATGTGTAGTGGTTTGAGTTGGTTTGTGGAGGCTGCAGCGAGGATATGTGTGCCTTTTTTTTTTATTTTAAGGACTTTGGTTTCATAGTTTAAGTGCTCTGAAAGTGTTATAGCTGTGCAGCCTCTAATTATTGTCAGTGGTTTATTTTAAATAGTGTGGAGTGTTGTGGTGTGTTTTAACGAGGTTTAGAAACCTAAGCAGGGCTGACATATTCCATCAATGAGTGTATATATTGTTCTTAAGCTATTGTAGTGGTTTCATTGTTGTGTCCAAAGAGTGTATGGGTAAGTGACCTGAAAGCATTGAACCTTGGTGTCAGTTTGTTTTTGATGTTTGTGATATGTTTCTTAAATGACATTGTTGTATCGTATGTTATACAAGGACCTTATATTTGTAATTACCTAATTATTCTTACGGGAAAGAGCCCCAAGCTCGTAACTTCCCGTCTCCTGATTGGTTCCATTTTGTACTTTGTGATACTTATCTTACTTGTCCTTAAAACTATGGATTGAGTTAGCATTAACTATCTTTTCGCTTAGCTACTTCCAATTATCATCTACTCTTACACTAAAAAAGTACTGCCTTACATCCTGCAAAGAAGTTTTCTTCCAAAGCTTCAAACTATGACCTCTAGTTCTAGTGCCAGCCTTATCAAAATATCGATACCTATCCACTCTGTCATAAACATGAAGGAATTTGTGTGTGTGATAGGGGATAGTCATGGTGCAGTGAGGAATGTTTGTGAGGAGAGTATCTGTGGTTTGGCTGCTGTTAATTTACGTCTGTGTGTGCTTACCTAATTGTGTGGTGAACAATTCATGTATGTGGTGAGGGAGGGGAGGAGGAGGTCTGCAGTTGTTTTTGCATTTTAATATGTACTCGCAAGTGTTATGTTCATCTGCAAAGAAAGCTATGTGTACTTGAGGTGAATGAGGAGCAGGTAGCTTGTGCAGTTATAGGTTAAAGAGTATGGGTGATAAAACAGTTTCTTGAGGAATTGTCATTGTAAAGTTTTTGATGTATGATGATTGACCATCAAGTAATACGTGTGCACACCTGCCTGATAAGTAGTTGGCCAGCCATCTTTTTGTGTTATTGTGCAAGTTTTTGTTGAATGCGTTATATGTTAGGTTATGTCGGGGATGGCGTCAGGGTCGTAGCTTTTGTCTAATGTGACAATAAGTGTCCTATGGTGTGTCCTGGCTAAATTAATTTGTTAGATCTTTAAGTACAGTGTTTGTGGTGCATAATAGTCCGAAACGAGGTCATGATGGAGCTAAAGGAATGAGAGGTGTAATTTGTTGCAGTATTAGTCGTTCAGTGACTAGATAAGTACAAAGTAGTGTAATGGGACTATGTGAAGAGGGTAGTGTGGAATTTTTGTTAGGTTTGGAGATTGTGATAATGATGCTATACATCCCGATGTTGGGTACTTTGGTGTTTGAGGAGCTGTAGTCTGATATGTCAGTGAATGTTTGTATATCTTTTTGTACCTGGTGTGTGGTACTTGTATTATCGGGGGTCACAGTCGGATGAGTACTTGAGATTTTTTATCATGTGGTTTGTAGTACAGTGTTTCAAAAAGATAATTTTGTAACCAATTTTCAAATTAAATTGACACTAACTAAATGGTTATCTTCAACTTTGTGCGTTATAGTATTTTGCTTTCACTCTGGAGTAATTTTAGTAATACGTGTAATACTGCTATTTTTCAGATGCATTGTATGGTTTACAAGTAAAATTTATTTATTCCTTACTTAAGAGGCCCAAGAATCTGTATAGTGTTAGCACCAATTATATACTTCTGCTTTGTTCTAGGAAAATGCTTAAACTTAATATATTTGGTCAGGAAATTAAATTCAAGATCTTATTAATAAAATGGTAGTTTATCAGAGACAGTTTTAAATGTCTTTTAATACTGAAGAGTATTTAAAATTTTGCTAACTGTGGAGATAAAAGTCATATGTGTTTGTGGTTAAAGAATTTATCAGATCCAATTGCCATTGTAATATATGGATTCCATTTCAGATAATGAAAGCAATGCGAGAAAAGGACTCTTTTCTTCTCATTATTTATTCACTCAGGATAACGATCATATCTTCCAAAACCAATGTCTTGGCATGAAGGCACCGTTCTAGCTCTTGCTATAAAAGAGAGTCTGTTATGTAAAACCGATTGCATCGCCAATGATATGAAAGAATTAGTTCTCCTCATTGTATTTACAGAGGTAACAGAGACAACGAAGAAGAAACGTCGTATACGCGAGAAAAGATGGCATCCGTATTATTGCGCCTGCGATACCTTCGCTGCAGGGTGAGTATTTTATTCGTACGCCTTGATCATTTTCATAAAATCCTTAACTTTAACAACACGTATATCTCTTCATCCCATTTTTATAATTTGTTTACTAAAATATGAATAATTTCATGTACTTGTTTATTGAATTACAATATTGGAGTATTGAAGTGTAGTACTGTACTGTAAAGGACAGAAAAACTACATCAATAAAGACCTGAGCTACAAAAATGGCGATCAACAAATGAGAACCTTTTGTCCCGAAAATTCAAGTGACGACCACCAACATGGGAAGCAGTGAAGCTTTAAGGAAGGAATATATTGGATATGAAAGTTATTTGATATGAATGAAAAGGAGAAATTGACTGCACTATATAACCTCTTTGTCGCCAAATGGGTTCCCCTGCTGGTGCCGTCTCCCCTATAGCCTTCGACTTTATCCAGCTGGGCTTTTTCATATCTTATAATAGTAATAATAATAGTTGGTTGTAGAATATCTTACGATTCCTATGTTGTTAGTGTATGTACAGGATGTGCTGTCTGCTGTGCATTGCATAGATATTAGCCATGGCAAGAGTAATATGACCATCATTTAAAATATTTTTGTAGTGTTAGTATAATATAATTTGCGAATTATGTAGTTCTTTATTGTATTTATTGTGGATATAATTTAAAGTATGGGGTTGCTGCTGTGAGAATATAAATGATTTGTTGGGAATAAATATCACAAAGACATATGTACGATTACTCAAACTGTGAGATTTCAGCTCGTGTAACTAACTTTGGTCAACCGTTGCTCGTAACGGTATCTGTTCGTATACCGTTTTATGCGTCGATGTTAATCCCTATTATGGTGTGGACTAACAGTTTTGAGCTATAAGAGAGTTAATTCTGGATACTGCTCCTTTCTAGCACCCTGTGGTGAGCTCCAACACGGGGATGTCACTACCCAAGTCCCTTTCTCTAAGTGCTGAGGTGTCCACTGACAGTTGATTACTACATAAAACAAAATATACAGAATTAATGAATTTTGATACAGTAATAATAATGTAATAATACAGTACAGTACAGTAATACATAGATTAATACATTGGTAGACAATGAATAGGTTTTTGTTTGTATCTTTGAATTTTGTAAACTCAATTCTCTGTAAGTAGGGGAGCGTCAGTACCAAGCCCTGCAATATGTGTACGTACATCAAGATATATTTATATTTATTATTACAACAGTAAAAGCTATTTATTTACATCTTATAGATTATTCTATATCATATGACAATAGAGTATTTTCTGTGATGACATACAAACATACATAACACTGCTCAAGCAGTCTTTCAATGTAATTGAGTATGATTTGACCTCCATAGGAGCAATGCCAGAGTTTAATGATTTCTAGTTCTTACAGTGTTATGTTACATCATCTCTGGATTGGGATGTCAAGAATTTTGTTTTTTGACAAGACATAAACGCATTTCCGCGCTACCATGGCACGAAGTTGGAATCACTGGAGCAAGCTATATACAACAGATCAAGGGTAAGTATCGTTTTCTTACATTATTGCATTATATATATATATATATATATATATATATATATATATATATATATATATATATATATATATATATATATATATATATATATATGATAATAATAATATATAAACCTGGTGATTGTCAGAGGATGTAAGGAATGTGTATTGTCTCTTTGTCTCATATATATATCTTAATACCTCAGAACTAGGCATGGATTTCCAGCCAACAGGATTTAGGCTAGTAAATAACTTTAACTCTCGTAAATGTAGCTATGTACATATTATAGTGAGCGCTGATATTTTGCCCACGTAGCGCTTTATATATATATATATATATATATATATATATATATATATATATATATATATATATATATATATATATATATATATATATAATATATATATATATATATATATATATATATATATATATATATATATAATATAATATATATATATATATATATATATATATATATATATATATATATATATATATATATATATATATATATATATATATATCTTCTTCCATCGACCTTATTAATCCCACTGAAAAGCAGGGTCGGCCGCTCGAGTCAACTTCCTTCACTTATTCCTCTCCCTTGCATCTCCCTCCTCCAATCCAACTTCAACCATATCCCTCCCCACCACGTCCATCATATATATATATATATATATATATATATATATATATATATATATATATATATATATATATATATATATATATATATATATATATACACACACACACAGTGATCCCCCCCTTATCGCGGTAGTTCGGTTCCGGGACCTGGCACAAGACAGGAAACCGCGAAGTAGGATCAGCCTATATGTACATAGATATTTTAATTTATTTTTACGTTTACAGTACACTGTATAAACCCTCCCTGTACTGTCAACAAACCACCCTTTACTTCATAAATAACAGCATGCAACGTAAATTTATATGAAAGTGATAGATTAAATTACGATGAATGAAGTGGTAATTACATGACATACTCATGTACATAGGTATTTTACAATTATTTTTGCCAAAAGAAAAACCGTGGTACAGTGAAAACGCGAACCAAGAAACGCGATCCAGCGGGGGATCACTGTATATATATATATATATATATATATATATATATATATATATATATATATATATATATATATATATATATATATATATATATATATATATATATATATATATATATATATATATATATAATATATATATATATATATATATATATATATATATATATATATATATATATATATATATATATATATATATATATATATATATATATATATATATATATATACACCTCTGGGATTAGAGGAGTGTCACTGAACTGTCCTGACAAAAGTTACGGAAGGGTTTTCCCCATTTACTCTGTGGTTGACCCAAGCAGGGTGGTTTGGGGATTGTTGGTAGCCCTTTATCTCCTAGAAGCTAATTGGAGTGATTGAGGCATATTAACTTCTAGCAAATGTGCTTGCTTTGAATTCAGCCACCCCACAAGGGGGATTGCAGCCATTTTATATGAATGAATGATAAAATCCTTATTTCCAGATTGATATTCTATATCCAAGTTTTTTTGCAGGTTTTAATCCGCCTCCTCACTCTCCGTTAAAAGTCTACAATGATTTAAAAACTTTCTGCATTTTACCTCACAATACATTTGAAGCCGCCATGTGGAACTGAAACTCAAGTTGAATTTAAGAACTCCATATAGAGATATAAAAGTGGCGGCCGTGGTACAGTGGCAGCCCTTGCGACTTTGATGTGTCAGGTCGAGGGTTCGCAGCATGCCACGATCTGACATTGGAAAGGGCATTCACTCAGGGTAACGGTCACAGTTGCCTAAAGCAAAGTCCTTTGCAAAAAGGCGCATTCTAACCCTAGTAGAAAAGGGAGTTGTGACATACAAATATGATGTCCCTCTTTTTTTTTAATTGGCTTTTATCAATTTTTTATGGGTTAATATTCTTTTAAGTAACTAATCTATTGTACCATAATATTTATCCTGTCTAAGTGAATTTGCCTAGCTAATTGTTGATGTGGGTCTGTCTGTATTAGATATTTTTTATGGTTTTCAGGATTTCATTATAGAAAAGTTCTAAGTGAAGCTAAGGTTGTATATATTAGACAGATTAACTGTGTTCGATGAAAATGACATTGGTCTGTTTTAGGGAGCAAGCTAAATGTTGCAAAAGTTAATGACTTTTTTCATCTTATATTTATATACTGTATATATTGTTATATGTTGGCAAGTGATTTGGGTACCTTGATTGTTTTTTTTTTTTTTGCAGGACAAAGCAATATTTAACTTCGAATTTCATTTAGGTTATTGCAGAATATTATGTCGATATTTTCCAATGGACTTTATATAGGATTATACAGGACATTAAGACAATATTTTCTGTTCGACTTTATATAGGATTATACTGGACCTTAAAACAATATTTTCCATCGGATTTCATGTAGATTTTTGTTGTACACACAAACAATATTTTCCATTGGATATTATATGAGCATTTCAAGTGGCAGAACATATACAGCAAAATGTTTTTAAGGATTGAATATCGAGGAACTATTTTTATTTGCGTTTATAGAATTACATATGTAGTAAAGCTCTTTTACATCACTTTTGATCTTGAAATAGCTTGAGTATGTATTTATATTTCACATTCGTCTTTGTAGAGCATTATCTTTGAATTAAGTTAGGCCACCATAGCTTAATCCATTAATATAGAGTCACACTATCCAAAGTTATCTTTTAAAAGCATATATAAATTTAAGATTAATGACTGTGGCTAGAAATAGGAGAATTCTGTTATTTAGGCAGCAGGCATTGTTCATACTCTGCAGATGAAGAAGTCAAGAGGCGCCGATGAGGTAACTTACTGTGTTTTCAAAAGGTAGGTTTATTATTGCATATTCAAGTATTGAAGGTCTGTAATGTTTTCAGGGCTATTTTAGTAGTGTATTAATAGGATTTTGTGAAGCTGAAAGAGGATTGTCCTTTAGCTTATGAATTGTGCCTTTGGGCATCCAGTCATTAGCTGCAATATGCCTTGAAGGGAGACCGGGACTGTAGGCTTGTCTGGTAACTGTGTCTTGTACTGGTGCTCTCTTAAGTTAAGAATTATGCACTGCCGGGAGGGATAAATGAATACGTGATAGACTCGTAGATCAATATGTAAAACGGGTCAATTCCCTGGTTTTGCAATCTGTGTAGTCTTGATATTGGCGTATGGTAGGAGGCTGGCCCAAACCCGACTTGAAGACTCTGGCTAAGACTGAGGTTAGAGTCTTGAGGAATTCGCCATACGTTTTCAGTCTAGTTTACCCAATCGGCTTGCCATACGGTTACGCTGAGTTCATAATGCAAGGGAAGGAACATGGAGACGGTCTGCTAAGCTTGCCCTGCGTGGCATAGTGTTAAGTGAAGGCTGCGAACACTCTTGGGCACAAAACTTTTGCCACATTTTAAATGGGTCATATTCAGAGGTCTAGAATACCCCACTTTTTGTAAATGTGTATATGTAATTTTACTGAATCCGAAATTGGACTACTGTAATGACCTTCAGTTTTATGGGTATGCAAGCATCGATATCACGTTGATATGCCAGACTGTTTTAACTGCTAAGGCTAAAATTAATGACAGTATGAAGGCACATACGGATAATTAGCTATTAACTTCTGATTTATGCTGTATTTATGTGGCCCTAAAAGAGTTAATAGTTGAATGAGTGTATTTTTATAATGTAAATTTATTTTATCACCAGCCAAGGAGGATCATATTCAAAATTTATGGAGTGAACATATTTATCATTAATAAGTGTTAGCAATATGTAAAGGATTTCAATTCTTGCTTCTCTTCTATTAGAACTTTGGAAAAAAAACATTCAAATACATACATACATACATATACCTTGGCTGTTTCCCCCTTTAATTGGGGGGTAGCCGACATCAAGAAAGGAAAACAAATAGGGGGATTACTTTGCTCTATGGGCAATGACGAGGGAGCTAGCGACCGTTCAGATGGCACTGCTGGAGTGCCACAGCCCATCCTCCCGGCTCTTCCACAACCTGTGTCGCTTCACAACTGCCAGCTCCTCCTACTGCCCCTACCACAGGGCTATCTCTGTAAGATGCAGCCCCGTGGTAACAGCAGATGCCCATCAGAGCCGTGTCACAATCGCTCGCCACTCATTCCTATTCCTAGCACGCTCGCTTGCTTCCCTCACATCCATCCTCCTATCATTCAGGGCTCTCCTTACTCCATCCATCCATCCAAACCTAGGCCTCCCTCTAGCATTTCTCCCATCAACTCTCGCATTCATCACCTTTTTCAGCAGCCTTTCATCATCCATCCTTTCCACATGGCCAAACCATCTCAGAACATTCATATCTACTCTGGCTGCAATTTCTCTCCTCACACCCGTTCTTGCTCTCACCACTTCATTCCTAACCCTATCCAATCGAGATACACCAATCATACTCCTCAGGCATTTCATCTCAGACACATTTAGTTTCCGTCTCTCACTTACTTTCATACCCCATAACTCTGATCCATACATCACAGTTGGCACAACCACTTTCTCATACAAAACTTTCTTAACATTCATTTCCAACCCTCTATTCTTCATCACTCCTTTCAATGCACCCAACACTTTACATCCTTCATTCACTCTGTGACACACATCTGCTTCCACTCCACCATTTGCAGCTATAACCGAGCCTAAATACTTAAACTGATTAACCTCCTCAAGTGTCTCTCCATTCAACATAACATTCAATCCAGCGCCATCCTCATTTCTTGTACACCTCATAACCTTACTCTTCCCACATTCACTCGCAGCTTCCTTCTCTCACACACCATTCCAAATTCTGACACTAACTGACACAGCTTTTCCTCTGAATCTGCCACCACCACAGTATCATCTGCAAACAGCAACTGATTCAGCTCCCACTCGTTATCATCCCCATTTACCATTCTCAAACCTCGACCACGCACTCGCTCATTCACCTCTCTTACAACTCCATCAATATACAAATTGAACAGCCATGGTGACATCACACATCCCTGTCTCAGTCCGACACTCACTGGAAACCACTCCAAATACATATCGAAAATATCTCCTTGATACACTATTACTAGACTTTTTTTTTTTCGTCATGAAAACTAAAGGTGAATGGAATTGAGGTATCTTTAGCTTAGTCATTGGATATCTTGCTTTTCATCCTTTTCTCCTAATAGCAATATATAAAGATTTGGCATGCCCAGGACAAAATGGCTACTTGAGCTCAATAATTTATATCAGGTTTTTCTAAGAAATAGACAAAAATAAACTAAGAGTTCATATTTAAGGGTCATTTTAATTATTCTTCTGTCAGCTCTCATACTTGTTTATATTTTTCTTTGTTTGCTCATTTATATATATTTTCCTACTGCCTTCATTATTGTTTTGGCACATTGTAACAATCTGCCTTTGCTTGTAGATCCTCAAATCCTGTATGCTTTTTTTAAGACATCTAATTTTGATTCTGTGATTTTTTGTATTTTTGTAGGGAGAGAATATTTTTGAGCAAGTTTTAATCTCATCATTAATGGTTTAGATGCGTCATACTTTTGGCTTCTCTTGTCATGTCGTGCCACAGTGGATTAGTCCCCTTCGTATCGTCCTATCTCCTACCTTCTCCCCCGTCACAAAACACTTCCTCTTGTCCTCCCCCACCATGTCCATAAACTTCCTTTTTTTTTTACCTCTTCCCCTTCTGCCTTGCACCTTCATCCTCATCATTCTCCTAGTATATCCCTCATCCCTCCTCAGATCATTCCCAAACCATTTCATGAAATCTTGTTTTATTCACATCCTCTGGAACTGCAAAAAGAGTTACTCTTTCTTATGTCTTTGGTGTTTAATTTTGACACTTAGCTAGGTGATTCTTGTTCCTAGTGTTATGTACACTTTTGCCTTGTCTTCATTCTGGCGAGTTTATTAAAATTTCTTTTTGTATCTTAAGATTGCCTTTTGGCCCTACATCTTCATTCCTACACTAACAATACTGTACCTTCTTGAAAGTTACTGAAAAATGTAATAGTGCAAAACATGCTCACTCTGTTTTCTAGTACTTTCTTCTCCATAGATTTCCAAAGCTACTTTTGTTGCTTGCAAGTACAGTGTCTGGGTGCAACATGAATAGTGAACCTCTCCATCTCAATATTGTAAGCAATACTGTACTTATTACTTTCTAAACAAATTCTCATCATATTGTGAGGTATATCCCCTTTAGGCTTGTGTAAGGCTATATGAACTACCGGGTATTGACTGCTGGTACATTAATCCTTATTTCCTGACTTTCCAAATTTATTTATCTTTTTGATGTGTAGGGCTTTTGTGTACTGTATTTTTTTGTGTTTAGCAATACAGTATATAATTAGCTTGTAGCTGTACATTTATAACATTATTGATTTTATATTTCAATTATATGCTTGTGTTTAAGTTTTTCAGTTTGTAAAAGTTTCTCCGTTTCTGTGCCATTTGTACGGTTGCCAAACATTTTCTTTGAGCTTTCTAAGCTTTCTTCTTCAGTTCATACTCAAATAAGATTTGTAGCTGAAAAATGGAATGTCCATAGCTGAGATTTTTCTTGTAGCAGAACTTGGAGATTTCTCATATATATATATATATATATATATATATATATATATATATATATATATATATATATATATATATATATATATATATATATATATATATATATATATATATATATATATATATATATATATATATATATATATATATATATATATATATATCAATATACTATATAATTTGTTTGTCATAGTAACTTTTAGAATTGTTCATTTTATGATCTTTAAATTGTTTGCTCTTGTATGTTAGTTTTTTCAGTAGGTGATAGTTTCTCCCCTTTTTATACCATTTGTAAGGATGCCAAGCATCTTCTTTGAATTTCTAAGCTATATTCCCATTTCATACAGAAATCAGATTTGCGGCTGGTAAATGGATAGACCATAGCTGATATTTTTCATTTATCGAAATATGTAAGGATGACAATTGTACACTAGTGTAAAATGTATAAGAAACCGTTCTTACTTATTATACCTTATTGCGCATGGTAACTGCCTTTCTAGTAGATGTCTGCCCTCAAGTTATGCCGTATTCATGACTGCGGTGTTATAATTCTCTGCATCTCATACCACTTCTTTGTGGAGTCGATATTTCTGACCGCTCTTCACCTTGCACGGTAATATACATCATTTTCTGATAGCTACTTCTCTGTCAGATCCTCTTCAATATGATGGTGGATATGGCTTTTAAAAAGAGAGCCCTAAGTTCCAGATATAGGTGTAGGAATTATACTACATATCTTAACAGGGAAAAGGAAAATCTGCGCAAGTTGAGTTTCCCTTTTGCTTAGGATTTTTTACTTTTTTATTTATAAATATCTTCTCCCTAGAATAATTTTTGTATTGCTATTAGAAAGAATCAATCCATGTAAATTATGTAATTGTTTAGGAACTGTGATTGGTCTTACACTCTTTGATACAAAAATTATTTTAACAGTTTAATATTTTTGTTGTTGACAAACTTGGATGCTTGAAAGTAATGTGCCATAATTGCTTGCAGTACAATTGAGACTCATTTGGGAATTCTTTTCTAGTGCAATTACAATATATGTGCACATTTGGTGCGGTATTCTTTCGTACCTCTTGTAGGTGATGCCTCTTTATTGCTATTGAATCTGATGCCTGTTCTGTTTATGGAACTTTCTTCTTTTTCTGCATCATTTCCCACATCTGTGTGGGGTCGATGAATGTTAAGGAACTATTGTAAGATAAATTTGCCTCATCTTGTATATATTTTGTGTTTTCCTGGAGTTTTAACAGTTCCTTTTAGTATGATTATATTCTGTGTTTGTATTGCCTCACTGTCTAATAACAATGAGCCTTCTTTTCTCTGTTCATCTCTAAAGCATCCGGAATTCAGTCTGTTCTTCCCTACAGCATCAGGAATTCAATAATTTCTTTTTTGAAGCAGCCAATGCGTTGTCACATTCATTGGGTTTTAAAGATATATAAGCGACAACGTTTGCATGATAATATAGATTTAAGATGTTCAAATCATTCGCCATTTATCTTGTTTGGTTATGTTTAAAAGAAAAATGACGAATTCCGGCACATATGTACTGTATATGTTTTATATAGGGAATCTTGTTTTTCTTGTTACAAAGTTATATGGTTCTATTCACCAAAGTTTGAGATGGAATGTTGAGGTATGATTTTGATGGAATGTACAGAGGTTATTTTAAGATACTATTGATGGTGTATTCCAACTCAGATTGATGTGGACTTTTTCTTTACTTTGTAATATTTGCTTCAGTATGTTCAAAGAGTATAGAATGTTAACTATAATTATAGAATTTGTAAGTCCAAAGAGACCTGAATATGATTCTGTATTTTTGTGGGTAAAATTAAAGGAATGAGTGAAGTACTGTTATTTCAAAGTACTATATTTTAATTAATGGTTCTGCATAAATTCTGAAAACATGCAATTATCCGAAGATGCATTTCATACGTACAATAGATCTATTGAAATATGCCTTGTATATGTATCTGTAACGGGGATAATTTGAGCCAAATAGGAAAATTTTGTAAGCGAATCTAGGGAACTTTTTACAGCTTGACCTGGCAGCACTGCTTGGGAGTTGACAGACCCACAATCGATCCCACTGTGGGGCGTGAGGAAGGGCATCCAACCGTAATGCCCAGCCACAGGCAGTAGAATTAAAAGATAGGATTCACAACAGTAAGGCAGATATAGTAGCAATTACAGAGACTAAGTTGAGTGAGGACATAAACAGTGTCACAGTTTTTCCTAAGGGCTTCAGAATACTAAGGGTTGAAAGATCTGAGAGGACTGGTGGAGGGATAGCACTGCTCATAAGTGAAAGGATTCAAGTTGAAGAAATAAACTTGGCTATAGAAAGTGAGTTCAAGGAATTTCTTGTTGCTCGCATAAATACTGGGTCAGAGAGCATTTTAATAACTGTTGTATACAACCCACCAAGGAACCAAAATAGGCTTGAAGTTTATGATGAAAGTCATATAGGTACTATTGAAGTCATAAACTCAGTTGTTAACATGGCACGGGAAAAAAATGTAGGATTTTTATTATGGGAGACTTTAATCATAAAGAGATAGATTGGATAAATCTTGACCCACACAGTGGTGAGGACTCATTCGGGGCAAGATTCCTAGATTGCGTACAAGGGAATTTCCTACACCAACATGTAATGGAACCAACAAGGGCCAGGGGTGGGGATGAGCCATCACTACTTGATCTAGTGTTCACAGATAATGTGTTGGATATTGAAAAAATTGAGTATGTACCACCAGTTGGAAAGAGTGACCACTGTGTGTTGTTGATGGAGTATATCATTGAAGATATTCTTACTGAGAGTAGAGGCACTGAGCACATGAGGAGGAACTATCCGAAAGGAGATTACATCAAAATGAATGAGCTTTTTGCAGTTATTGACTGGAGAACCTTATTTTACAACAAATCTGTACAAGAAATGTATGACATCTTTTGTGAGAAATATGGGAAGATAGTAGATTGCTGCATACCTGTCACCAAAGTAGGTGAAATTCATGCCAGAGAGAAATGGTTCGATAATGGGTGTAAAAGAGCTAAGGAGTGGAGAGACAAATGCTGGAAAAGGTATAGGAGGAGAAAAAACATAAATGCCTGGCAAACCTACAAAAGAGCAAGAAATGACTACCTAAGTAAAAGGAGAGAGGCAGAGAGAGACTATGAGAGGGACATCACCAGGAAGGCTAAAGAAAATCCCAAGCTTTTCCACAGCTTTATCAGAGGAAAGCTGAAGGTAAAAGAACAGGTTTTAAGGCTAAAGAGAGCGGATGGAAGCATCACTGAGACGGATGAAGAGATCTGCAAAGAATTGAACAAGGAGTTTCAGTCAGTATTTACAGTAGAAAATACCCCACCCCCTCAGATTGCAGTGATAGAAGCTCAAGGGCCGGTATTAGAGAACATCAACCTTACAGCCACAGAGGTATGCAAAGCGCTGATGGATTTAGATGTTCATAAAGCTACAGGTCCTGATGACATATCCCCTCATGTGCTTAAAAAATGCGCAAACTCAATATCAGTGGCACTAAGTATCATATTTAAAAAGTCACTGGAGTCAGGGGAGATTCCAAGATGCTGGAAACAAGCAAATGTGATACCTATCTTCAAAAAGGGAAGGAGGGATACTGCTCTGAACTATAGACCAGTTTCCTTGACCAGCATAGTTTGCAAAGTTATGGAGAAACTACTAAGGAAACATATCTCTCTTCACTTGGAATCCTTCAACTTTTTGTCAGTGAGGCAACATGGCTTCAGAGAAGGTAGATCAACAGTAACAAACTTATTAGAATTTTATGATGAGGTAAGCCAAGTCTTACAGGAAAGAGAGGGCTGGGCAGATTGCATATTCCTAGACTTCCAGAAAGCGTTTGACACTGTTCCACATGGGAGACTTATTAGGAAGCTGCAATCAATGGCTAGAATAGGTCGAAATGTTTTGGAATGGATAAAAACTTATTTAGAAGGAAGGGAACAGAGGGTTAGAGTAAGACACTCAGTGTCTGAATGGAGAAGAGTTAGTAGTGGAGTTCCACAGGGTTCAGTTTTAGGGCCACTTTTGTTCCTTGTATATGTAAATGACCTACCAGAGTGTAAATTCATTCATGAATATGTTTGCAGATGATGCAAAGATTGTGAAGAAAGTAAAAAACGAGAACAATGGTAGAGAACTTCAGGAGAATCTAAATAATCTGCATGAGTGGTCAGAAAAGTGGCTAATGATATTCAATACTTCAAAATGTAAGGTAATGAGAATGGGTACAAGTGCAAGAAGTCCCAAGCTTGACTACTCGGTGGCTGGAGAACAACTTCAAGAGACAGAAAATGAGAGAGATCTAGGAGTAAACATACTGGCAGATTTGTCTCCAGAAATACATATAAATGGCATAGTAAGGTATGCTTTCTTATCAAATGTAAGGGTAGCCTTCAGGCACATGGACAAGGAAATGTTCAGAAATATTTATGTAACCTATGTGAGGCCAAAACTCGAATATGCAGCCCCCTTTTGGAATCCGCACTTGAAAAAGCACATAGCTAAGCTCGAAAAAGTTCAAAGACATGCCACGAAACTGGTGCCAGAAATACGCAGTCTCAGTTATGATGAGAGGCTGAGGGAATTAGACTTACCATCACTTGAAGCTAGAAGAGTGAGGGGGGATATGGTGACAGTCTTTAAATTCCTTCATGGTTATGATAGAGTGGATAGGGATCGATATTTTGATATGGCTGGCTCTAGAACTAGAGGTCATAGTTTGAAGCTTGGTAAGAAAACTTCTTTGCAGGATGTAAGAAAATACTTTTTCAGTGTAATAGTAGTTGATAATTGGAATTGGCTAAGCGAGGAGGTAGTTAATGCTATCTCAATCCATAGTTTTAAGGACAGGTATGATAAGTATCACTAAGTATAAAATGGAACCGATCAGGACACGGGAAGATACAAGCTTTGGGCTCTTTCCCGTAAACACAATTAGGTAATTACAATTAGGTAATCACATTCTGGGGGCTGATGCTTTACTTTGTGATTTTGTGGTGTGTTTAGGGTGTGGCATTCTCCCTTAGGATGTTGTGACTTATTATTTTAGGTGATGCGCATATACAACTGGGGAGAGACTTAGGGTGAGGGTAGGATAACACCATTTGTAACAGAGTAGAATTGAATTTTTTTGCCCCATTACCCTCCCCCCAAAACAATAGGTACAGGTTCTCCATTATTGGTATGGATGATGACAATGGATTAATACAGTTATACTTGTCCAAATTTTTAGGTGAAAATTATCATTATTTTTTTTAATGTTTTAAATGAATGTGACCTTGAAAATTGCCGGAATATGTATGATAACCTAACTTTATGTAACTTAACCTAAATAAAACTAATATTTTTTACCTCCAGTGTGTGACGGGTCCAACTGAAAAGTTTAACCTTGATAAAAATCCTATTAGCATTGTTGTGAGTTCTGATCCATGTATGCTCCCATGACAGTGCTAGAACCAGTACCCCTTCATAGGTCTGGTAGAACTATAAAACCGCCAGGGCGGTTAAATTTATAAAGTAGGTATATTTTCGAAGTTATTATAATTATAATCCCTTGCATATTTTGATAATAGAAGTTGATTTTTTTCTAAGGGAAAAGGAAATGTGAGAGTTGAGGTATAATTATTTAATATTGTTTCTTACTATTTATTCTGATTGCTTTCTTATTAGTTTTTATTTCCTATTAAATAGAGTTCAATTTTCTTGTTTTGATATTCTTGTACTTATTCTTGAATCGTCTGATGTTGATGCCCGGATGATTGGCTGTTTTGTTTACACCAGCTTTAAGGATAAAGCTGAAGTTTTATATACATTTTATTTTATTTATTTTAAATCTAAAAGACTTAGGAACCAATATAAACCTTGTTGGTAAGAACCAGCAGCGTACATAATTAGCACACGCGGTTAGTTTACAGTTTAGCGGGCCATGCCGCTCAACGACCTCATCCCTCTACTCGGGTAAGTAGTTCGACTGAAGGTTAGGTAAGTATTTTTAGGATAGTAAGATGCCTATTGTCACCAATTTTTGTTGTGTTCATCCGCCAGTTCTCTAGTCAGAGCCTATCGCCATCTATTGGTAGGTTTTGAACGTTGGTATGGCCCACTAAACTATAGGTGTTCCAAAATTCTCAATTCGCCAAGTGACAAACCTGCTTTCAATCCCACCGCGGAATGTTTGAAAGGACGTCTAGCCCTAATATCTCAGCTTATGCATGTCTCAGTCCACTCCTATTCGAATAGAAAATAATAGTGACATAAAACAGTAAAAAAAATTCTTGAAGGCTTGAAAACCATCTGCAACTAGCTAACTTGCTTACTTGATGTTCTAGAAAAACTCGGAGTAGTAAACAGAAATAGCTCGAGTTTTGTTGCTGGCATTGCTTGGAGGTTTTCCACAGTGTGAGAATTAAGAGAGCTAAAAAGACATTTTGGATCAGGAAATATAGTGGGGAGAATGAAACCTGTATGAATTAGGTAGGTTGGACACCTGGAAAGAGTGGTCAATCGTGAATGGGATTTTATAAGTTGTGTTTACCGGGTATTCAAACTTAAGGGATTCCTGGGAGGAGATGGAGTGTAAGGATATGCGATGCCCTTTTCGAGACTTTGACTTTCATTAGGATGAGAGGTGGTGTTAAAAAAGGAAATAATAATGATAATAATACTGAATTCTAATAATAATATGAAGTACCAAGGTTATTGAACCACTGACCCTCTATTAGCTTGCTAATACTTAAAGCGTTTCAAGATATTTAGTTTCAAACTCTAAAACAAGTAATTTTTAATTTTATTTCAGGTCATGAGTTTGGAAAGATTCAAGAGGAAAGGATGCTTTTGCCAATGATCCCTACGTCCAATGGAAGGAAGATTTAATATACCTTACACCTTGACATGGGTTTTTTAACCATTTTCTCTAAGGTAAATAAATTATTTTCATTTTGTTACACAGCTAATTCTTACTCTATATCTTGAAGTCTCCATGATATCACCTAATATTAAAATTTTTCTAAATAGGTGAAAGAGTTTGGCTACCCAAAGCAGTGGATACCGTTTTGAAATTTTTTTTTCTTTAAAAACCTGTATAGACATTTATGCTTAGCAGCCTCTAAGATTAATGAAAAACATCCACACTTATTTATTGTGGTAGGTTGGCCCAGGGCACCATCTGCCAATTGGAATGCTACAACTGAAGGTTTTTTGGATTTAAATAGAACTAGCCAGGACAGCTTGATGTTAAGTCTTCCTTCTGTTACGGTTCTTTTCCTATGCCTACAGTTACACTGTATATTTTGGCGTATTTATTACACATTTCTTGGTATCCCTTCATATATGACAAGTCACAACACTCCACTTGTCTGTTTCTCTTTACATTATGTTTTCTTTGTGCCCGCACCCCGTTGAGGGCAGTTTTTATCACCCATAATGGTGTCACACTGAAAAAATGTACTATTTATAATTATATTTGAATACATGTGCTCTTAGCTTGCAGGTCATGCTAGAACTCTCAGAGCAAAAGAATAGAACAGGTATAAAATCTAAGGAACAAATTTTAGGATGTCATCATAGATTTAGATCTTGACACAGGGGGTGTGGAGTGTTGCTCCTTTGGTCATTTTCAATCCATCGTTCCTTGGGTCAAGCATTAAGAAGGTCAGGAATCCCAGGAAAACTATCAACTAATTAACCTCAGTAGTTTTGCAGTAGATTTTATATGGGGCCGCGGTAACTAAGTAGTTACATCACTTAACCCGGGTAGTGACAAACCAGTGCTTGACCCCACCACATAAAATGAGGATTTTCATAATAATCTGTTCTTGTAAATACTCAATATTTTAATTGACTTGATATGATCATAAAACTAATAGTTCAGATACACTGTAGCCTACCAGTGGATGCAATTTAGCATCTATTTACAAAAACTGATCATATTCCTCCTCTAATCTAGTTTGTAATGACCATAACAATATAGTTGATGTTGTTTGTCAATTTATATATCCCTGTTAATTCCATTTCAGACAAGGGTGGACATGAAACAGGTTGGAGCAGAGGAATTAGAGCTGATTCCCTTTCTATAACGCTCCATGGTGAGCTCGATTATGGTGTTGTCACTTCCTTAGTCGATTACTCTAACTGCTGTGCTACTGCTGTCTACAAGATATTCCCTTGTATATAGTTGAGCAGAATGCAAGATAGAAGTGTAATAGGTAGAGGGATCAAGGGAGTATAGGGAACAACATTGACATTTGTTATCTTCTTGCTGTAGCTAAGTTATCATATCATACTCTATATGAGTACGCTAAGCGACTGCAGTGGTTAGAGTGCTCGGTATTTGAAGTGATAAACCCTCATTCAAACCCAATGATATTAGGAAGAGCATCTGGCCTTGATTCCCCACTTTTATCTGTTTTGTCCATCCCTATTTGAATGGAGGTTAATAGTGACGCTTGAAGTGGTAAACAAACTTTACGCTTGCAGATTCAGAAAGGCCATCATAACAAGCTCATTATCATTAACTAAGGTATTTGTGGAGTATAAAAAAATTATTTTTTTTACTTCAATTTCTCTCTGGGCTTTAGTTCCCACAGGAACTTACGTGTAGAGTGTATGAGTCGGGAGGTGATCGAAGCGTGTGTGAACTCATTGCAGGACTCTTGGAGAGTCATCCAGTCTTATTCTTGCAATTCTAGACTGTCTGTGACCACCCCCATTCATGGGGACATATTGTGATACGATACATAATATGGTGCGCTCACACATTTTTACTTTCTAACTTGCTTATACTATTAGACTTTTTTGGTATGGACCCGATGTTCTGTTGCCATTTACATACTTAACTGGATAACTTGGCTTTTGTAGTGCTTTTATAAGCAGCAAGTTTTTTATCAGATTAATTAATTAGTACTTTGACTAATTATTATGTGTTGTTTTGGGGGGAAGAGGACACCTTGTATTCTTGGCGTGTTGTTATTCGCTCAATGCAGTGTTATGTGGTAGTGTTTGAAAAAGATTTGCCATTTTTTTCTTTATTGCTTATTTGTCATAGGAGTTGATTAGAGGGCCTGTTCATGTAGTGGGGGCGAAATAATTCCCCGTCCATATTCCAGGCATGTTGTAAAAGCTGTCTATAAAGGACAGGAAGTAAATGGCTGGCAATCTCAGCCTCCTTGCCTTATTTTTCTTTCCATGAACAGAATATGATGACTTAGGTTTCAGGAGGATATAGCATCTCTATGATAAGAAAAGGAAGTTATATAAGGGTATTTAAGTAAGACTATGATGAGAGAGAGAGAGTCATCTTCAGTGTGTTTTTATTTAAAATACCGTAGATGTAGTGCTCAGAGAGAGAGAGACAGAGCGAGAGCGATATGGTATTAATAATATTGAAAAACGGAGGCCCAATTTTTAATGATTGTGGAACATGTAAATCGGAGATGGAGAGGGAAAAGTCCAAAACAGTTTCCATTTGTTTCTGCCAATGACTGTAATTTAACTGTTTGAAGAGGGATATGATAGTCAAATCCTCTTTAATACATTACTTGATGTCATATTCTTTATTACATAAAAGAAACTTGTGAAGTTTTCATCCCGTAAATGATCTGTATATAAACAAATGTGTTTTTTGTTTTACAGGTTTCATTTACTGGATGCTATTTGTAATGTAGTCCAAATCGAAGAATGCATTGCCTATCGTCATTTTGTTAAAACCGTAGATGATGTTTGATGCAGATGTATTATATGTGGCCATAGCAGTGGAAGATGAGTAAGGCTTATTCATTTGTCATTGTTTATAAGTTTACATCACAATATAGCACTGTATGTACTGTATATGACTTGTTAGAGATGCTTTGTCAGTCTCTCAGTGCGATACTTAACTTACCCTATGTTTCAGGAAGGGACAAATACCTCCGTGATTAGTATGCATTAATCCGGGATCTCGGAGGACAAAAATATTACAGATGAGTATAGTATAAGCTTCTGAATTTGTCTTGCTTTATTTTTAGATTGAATTTCGTTCAGTAGCTTACAAGAAATTGTTTATCAGAATTTTATGTTCTATTTTAAGAAATAAGTCTCCTCTTCTGTTTGCAGTAACACAGCTGATAACCATCGAAATATAAAGGGGACTGCAATCAACATTTAGCCAAGACGTATGCTGGAGTATAGCATCTCGAACCATACAGTGCCTGAAAGCCGTCTGAAATGACTCATCTCTTCTGATATATCATTGTAGCACAGAATATATTTACAGTATTTGTTGTCATAATACAAGGTGGCTACATGGACGCCATAGTAATAAGTTCGTGTGAGCTTCTCAAATCCAAATCCATCAATATTTTCATGATTGTGATGAAAGTTTTAGTATTTGAATGTAGTCATTACATTACAGTTTACAAACTTTGTACTTCAATGCTGAATACTATAGTTATTAGTTGAAGTTAATTTGTCAAATATTCTGATGGGTTGAATTTGAGAAGAGGAATTGCTTTGTTATAAATTACGTGAATTATTTCATTGTTTTCTGTTTGTGGTGACTGGTTCTTTCCAGTGTGATATCTGTCTCTTGACTTGGGTGGCGATGGACCTGCAATTGAGCCCGTGGTGGGGTGGTAGTAATGGCATCCAACCTTTTTCCACAGCTTTGATCTGCCATCATCCACTGCCAATTGGGGTGTAAGTAGTGACGTATAAAGCGTAAAAAGAAAATTAAAATTTTATTGTAATGGTGTTACTTCACTTATCAAAACTCGAGCCATTTATTCATGGTAGCATTCAAAAACCTTTTTTTCAGTTAGTAATGTCTAAAAATATGCACAGTGACAGATATTTCTTGGTGAGGGTCAGATATTGATTTTAATGGTAAATTTATTCACAATATGCACATTGATATAAAGAATTGCTTGAGAATGAAGATAATGCTTGTGTTCAATATTTTAACAAATATGCATTTTCACTTACGAATTGATACCTGGAGTGGTAGATTTGTTGCTTAAGATATCAATGTCTTTTACATGTACTAAAGGTCTTTTCTGATTCTTTATATCAGTGTTGATATATCTATACTGTATTTCAAGAGGAAGATATGTTATAATGTTCATTAATATCCACATCAGTAGTAATTACTCTATTCGTTCGTGCATTGGAAAATTCTCTTTTCAGTTTGATTCACAATATAATTGTTGTGGTAGTGACGTTTTAAGAACTATCCAATTATAAATAATAGTAATTTCTTGATTCTCGTTACTTGTATAGTCAGTCATCTTTAGTGATCTTATATAATCATTACAGTATAAATAATTTTTTTTATGATTCAGTTCTTCAGCACAGTTTATTTTTGGACTTCTTATAGCATTGAGTTTGCTGCTCTAAGTATCTGATATAACGGAACAAGTATTTATTTCGTTCCTGTTCCACCTTCTCCTCTTGATTAATATATCACCATATCTTCCTGTTACAGTAATGTATAACTGAAATATAAACAACATTGTAAATTTGTATTTAGGGATGTCTTCTATGAAAGCAAAAGAAATCATGGGAGTATTTTTCATTACTTGATGATCGAGGGATATTTTTTGGATCTAACATTGCTAAGTTATGAAGATTTTTGTGGAGTATTTGCTCGTAACTTAATTTTCAGTATGAGATTGATTGCTTTAATTAAAGTCTAAGATTATAAGTTATTAGCCTGAGAAATTGCTGTCATAAAATTCTTAAATATTTGTTACACATGCTTATATGTGCTTTCATAGAAACGGAAGGTAAACGTTGACTGTGAACAAACACATAATCAACTTTCGTATTGCATTTGAATATGAGGAAATACAGATAAGCATAACATGAATATACTCTCCAAGTGATATCTTCATATTATTTTGTTATTTAAGTTATGGTCATGTTTGTCATGAATACAGATTTTGTTGTAAGTCAGTCTGCACCTCTTTACAAAGCCCTTGGGGAGAGTGTCAATTATTATGTTTTGCATATCTTTGTTTTCTTTATGTATATATTTATTATAAAGTATTTTGCATTTGATATTTACACAATGAAATGAAGTGTTCATTATTTCAAAGCTCTTGAAATTATATCTATAGATTAAATTGTTCAGCTGTTGGATAGGTATCTCGTATAGAAGAATCTTTTAAGCTTAGATAATGCAGTATCAGTTGCCATTTTTTCACAACTATGGATCACGAAAATTTATATTCTCTCAAGATTTTTACGGTGAAGCCAGTCATACTTTAATGTCTAATTTGTTTTTTTTTTATAAACTAGTTTGATGTCTTATTTTATTTAAATCAACTAAAAAGAATAAAATTTTTATTATTATTATTATTATTATTATTATTATTATTATTATAAATATTATTATTATTATTATTATTATATTACTTGCTGTTGTTTCATTTTATTTTAAAAACGTGAGGAATTCAGACTTAGAGACAATAATAGCATACAGAACAGTTTTTCCATTTTTTTATTTTAGTAATATTCATTATATATCTTGGATTATAATTCCTTTGATATATTCAAATGCTTGGTGACTATTAGTTGAAGAAATGATCTCAAATTGCAATCACTATAAAGTAATTAAAACAATATAAAGATCATTAATAATGAATTTATTTATCTTTTGTTATTAGTTACTTTGCCATGATTAATGAACATTCCTTTTCATTCTTGTATCATTATTGAATGTTGCTCTGTGTTTTTTTGCAATGCAACTAATAACAGTAGAGGTTTAGATGACTACTAACAAAGGAAAGATATGTGACTCTGTGGTCATGCTTCCTGAGTAGGCGTGAGATGGGTAGCAGCAAGGGAGTGACTGCTGCTGTATCCTCTCCCTCTAGGGAGTCAAACCTGGCATGGAGTAAGGGGAGTGCACGTGGTCCTTTCTTGTACCCAAAAAGGATTATTGATAAAGTACTAAGTACTGGAATAGCACTCAAAATCTTCAGAGCCAGTTATATACAGTAAAGGCATTAAATCAGCTATAAAGCAAATGTGAGCGACATAAAAAGTGAATGTTTGTGGAGCTAGACAAATGTGTTTTAAGGAATCACTCAATCTAATGTATCTTGGAAAGTTTTGTATTCATTGAAGTGGGATATTTTTTATAAGTCTTAGACATGTTCAGGAAAAACATTAACTTTAAGAGATAATGTTCTTGTATTTTTAAAGATTTAGTGAAGAATTGGTTAACGGGAAGTGGTGAAACACTGCCATATACTTGATGTAATTCATGTATTTTACTGCTCACCCAATACTGCTCCCTCCATTGGTTCATTGTAAAAGATATATTTTTTATGGACTTGAGTTCTGATATGAGTGGCAGTATATTTAATACCGTATTATTTCTTGACATCGGAACGATATTTTTGAAATGTCTGTAATTTTGTTTTGTTACCAGTTGTACACACTCCTCTTCTTCCCTCCTTTTTATTTGCTATATAAAGACTTTCCGATCCCAGGTAATGCTTATTGTATTAATTTTTTTTTTTAAATATTTTAA
The DNA here is from genome assembly GCA_037179515.1 of Halocaridina rubra. Classification (NCBI taxonomy): domain Eukaryota; kingdom Metazoa; phylum Arthropoda; class Malacostraca; order Decapoda; family Atyidae; genus Halocaridina; species Halocaridina rubra. The sequence goes on along the minus strand of JAXCGZ010013495.1, from coordinate 8,265 downwards.
GTTGTAAATGCAGCAAATCAAATTTTGATTATTACATTTTTTTTTGTACTTTACATATAAAGTATAAGGTATTGTTCATGACATATCAGCTCTTGAAAAACTCCAGTGTAATGTGTCTTATTCAGAGGGCCTAAGATAACCTGAGTATTAGATAATTTAAATAAAGTGAATTGATTATTAGGAATCGTTGACTTAATCACATTTTGGTATCACCTTCTATGGGCCTGAAAGAGTTTCAATCTATTAATATATACTTGACTCAAAAGTTCTCTAGGGGGAGACCGGTATGGTGTGTAAGCTTTTGTGTTTTGTACTTGAACTTCTTGTTTTTTTTTATGTTGGGATGGGAGAGAAAACGGTAACCTGACTAATTTAGTGTATAAACATGCCTACCTTACTTTTTTTTTCTTATTAGTCATCAAGAGCCCACATTGGCCACTTCTTACCCATGAGTACTTTAGCTGCAAATGTAATGGTATTAGAGTTTTTTTTATAATTTTGTATAAATTTCAACTATAAATGAAATATAATCTTTCAGGGGATATTGTTCTTGAAAGTAATACTTGTTCAGCTATTAATTTGTCTTCAGTTATAATGCATAATCACTTATAATTTGGGTGGATGTCCAAACCCACAGCTGTGTATATTTGTTTGGATATATTAGAGATTCCTTTTTTTTTTTGTCATTACTGAAGACTTTGCTTTGTATGTATATTTTTATATTGTATTTTTTTGGTGTTTCTGTTTTGAAATATTGTCTTTATTTTAAGTGGATGTCTTTGTTTCTCATGGCTCTGGTTTCTTAAATAGTATAATCACCATGAAGGTGGTAAAATGTTGAAGAATTCATCTTTCTTACAGTCAGCCTTTTGCATGTGGAAATACTTGGATATTATTTGCATAGTATTTATATATTATTTCTCTCAGGGTTTGATGATATTGGAAGCATTATAATCTCATCCTCCTGCACTCAGTTGGTATAAGTTCTCTTCCCTTTTGTGGTTAGTAGAGCTTTCCTTCAACTTGATATGAAAAAAAAGAGAGTAGCATTGCTGTGCGTCATACGTTAACCCCTGCTAAGTCGACGGGTTATATGAGCACACCATTAATTTTATGTATTTTTAAATGGTATGAAACTTTGTTAAGGACCTTAGCCCTTTTTAATAGCTCAACTAGTGATAAGAATAGCTAGTAGTGCTATGAAGCAATAATCAATGCAATCCCTTAAAGTCGACGATGATGGTCTTGGCTCAGTTATCTTTGGACCTTTCTGTAGGTTATGAGTCCTTTGCTGGATGGAGAAAAAATTCTGCATTCAGGAAGTACCATATGGCTGAACGGGCCTTAGATGTTGTTGTCTCTTCCAACATCTTGTCTTTTCATCTAATGCTGGGCATCCATTAGGTTCAAAAGTTGAAGATTCTTCGTGGAGGTTGGTATGCAAAGTTCCTGCTTCTAGCATTGATATCGCAGTTGTTGGTGTCAATTTTACATATCTTCAGTTAGAGTTTAGGACATATTTGTATCTTTTCTAATGTCCTCTTCTTTTACGTATGCCTTTTTCAAGTTAGGAGATTTGTTTTGGCAGGTATTCGTCTTTCTTGTAGTTGATATTAAGAAATACAATCTAAGCAGTTACTCAAGAAGTTTGAGCAGTACAATTTCATTCTTGGCAAATGTGACGATTAACCTGGATATGATGAGATGGCTGTTTATTTTATACTTGGTGTTAGGTATGCTAGATAATCAACCTGGATATGGTGATCCAAATGTTCATTTCAACCTCAGTGCTAGGAATATCTGACAATCAAATCAGATAGTGTATGGTTGTATATCGTTCTCATGTAATAATTAAAGAGATATCTTTCAGTGAGAGTGCAATTATTATATTTATTTGATTATTTAAGAACGTGACTCCTCTTCAGTACCTATTCTTTGGTATTTTTTGAAGGATATATTATACCTAGGTGACATGGAATACTGGATCAATTATTGATTCAGTAAGGTCTTCAGTCGCAAGGATACTGCTTGATAATGTGTCACAATGCCCTTCGATTTTGAGGTAGTTTTTAACATGTAGGGTATATTGTACCATGTTTCCCTTATATGGTATCTATTAGTGCTCTGGTTTGTTTTTAAATGTGGTCATATCACAAAATTATTATAATAAATGTAGAACTCAGGTGGATATATTCTATTAATGCCAGGTTTTGTTGTGTATGTTATGATTTTCTCTGTGTTGGTTCTTTTGTGAGTAGACACAATATGAACTTTCAGATTTTTCTTTCTGATTTGTTAAGTATGTAAAGAATTTTACTTGTGCACAACAATGGTGCTGGAATGTTCTTACTTCCTTTTCAATACTAGTTTGTCATTCCTTTCCGAAAGATTTTATTTTAGAACAAATTGCTATAGGAATATTTGACTATGTGTGACTTCATAGCTCTCTGACCAGCCATGGCTCAAATTTTTATTGGATTATTTTTTTCTAATTTTTTAACAGACAGGCTCTATTAGTGCTCTTAATTTATGTATTAAGTTTGCACAGCTCACCAAATTTTAACTATAATAAGAAACTCACATAGGATGTATTGTGGCAAAGCCACCTTTCACTGGTTATGCTGTGATTCTCCCTAATAATCTTTGATGCCTCTCTGATACAAGACAACTTTTAAGATACAGTATTCTATATCTTTTGTGTTTGATATAAATAACCAATGACCTTTATCTGTGCACATTATGATGACTGTTGTTTGTAAGCATTTTTACTTTATTGAATCTCCGGTAACTATTTTGTCAGTTTTGGGCTTATATTTTATTGTTTCCCCTCTCAATCAGCATTTTATTTTATTTTCCTTGTTGTTGTCGTTTCCTAGGCTGCCTAGCTGAACAACCCCGCATGGGTAGGTTATGGAAGTCTGACCTCTTTTGGTCCTTGATTTCCTCTGAGTCTCTTGGCATCCTCTTCTTAGTTACTGGGCATCCTCTTAATTTGCAGCTCTGGAGGGTAGAATCCCAACACAAACGCTGCCACTTCAAAGTCCTTTCATATACTTTATTGTCAGTAGGTGTAGGATGTCTCGGCTTGTCAGAAATGTGACATGTCATTTGTCTGCACCAATTGGACATAGGATTCTCATCATATCACATCTGATACATTAAATTATGTGTTTTACATATGTGTGATCGGTTTTGCGTTATGGACTCCCCTTTTCTACTAAGGGCTAGGACGGTGCCTTCTTTGCGAAAGACTTTGGTTTTGGCAAGTGTGACAATTACCCTTAGTGAATGCCCTTTCTAACCTCAGGCATTAGCGGGCTGTGAACCCTCGACCTGACGAATCAAAGTCGCGAGGTCACCTTTCAACCATGGTGGGCACTTGTGTGTTGCATATGTATTTACTCTAAATAGGTTTCCAGCTAGTTATTAAAGTTCATACTTTTTAGTTTCATGAATTCAATACTTATTTTGAATATGCTGTATAGAGAACTATGAAGCTCAGAACTAGTGGAAAAAGTTTGCTTTAAGACCTTATTGCCATGGATGTCTTATTTTATACCGTATATATGTTTAATTGCAATTTGCTTCTACCTCATTAAGCTTTTTAAAACTCTCAGGTTATAAAGATGATCTGAGATCTAATCTTTCCCTAAACGTACTCTGAAATTTTCTAAGGGAATACATTTTAGCCCCTTCTTACTGCAATCCAGTATACGAGATATTAAAAAAATAGAGATTGAATTATTATTTTCCCTATAATCCACAAGTCACTGAGGGTTTATAGGGAAAAATCATGTACTGTATTCACTTTTGAAATATTAACACACTCCTAATTTGGCAACTTCTCCGTGCCATGCTTCTTCCTTTAATAGCAAAATCATGTATTCCTCAGATAATATATAGTAAGGATTGTATATTCCTGATAAAGATTACTCTTTAATTCTTTCTTAAGTTTTGATGCCAGCCAATGCAAGGCTACTCTTGTCACTGCATTGGAGAAATTCCTAGGCATTATTGGCATACCAGAAATTTAGAGTTCTTGTTGGCCTTTGCCATCAGTAATAGACAAAGATATGAAGCTGTCATTCATCTTTTACTATTCGGTCATTTTTTGTGTATTTATTGTCTCTTCTTTAGTACATATATTGACACAGCTCTCATTCATGTTTTTGAATAATTTGAACCTTTCCTGTCATTTCTCTGCCTGTATTGAACATACTAGACTTGCAGCTTCAGTTTGTTTTTATCATCGCATTGGAAGAAAGAGAATATATAGATTTTTCTAAAGAGATAATTTTTTAATTATTTGAATATTTCCTATCAATTCTGTATTGAACATACAAGACTCGCAGCTTCAATTTTATTTTTATCAGTTAATCTTTTCCAGTCATTTTATCAGTGCTTTATGTTTCTTTACTCTAATTTTATTGCAAGCAGGGACTTCCAGCCATCATGTGTGCAAAATCAGTCATCATCTCTTGTTATATTTATGTTTCGTGTGTCTATATTTAATGTTATGCAGGCTTACAGCTATCATCTGTGTTCTGGCAATCTTTCCAGTGTCGTCATTTTCATTAATGTGTACTTTTTGTAAGTACATGTGCATATTATTGAAATACTGATATATAACAACTGTATCTTGACTACCTATTAATTAATAGCATTTACTCTTCTGCATTAGATAATCTCCTATAATATCTTCATGCTAAGTTGGCCTAAAGACAACACTTGTTTCATGGCTGCATGACAAATCTGATTGCTTAGTTATGTATCATATTTAAGCTGTCTACTATTGATATACTGTACGGTTAAATTATAAGTATCAGTGAAGTAGTTTCATCGACATACTTTGACATCTACACAAATACTTTATAGAACAAGCTTGGGTATCAATTTTATAGACCACATATGCATGACCAAACTTCTATTCTTTTAGCAAAGACAGTTAAGGAATTCTTGCCTAGGTTACACAGGTAGGAAATATATTTATTTGCTATGTTTGATGAGAACTTCATCTTCAAAAATATTCTTTATAATCATTTCGATGTTTTAATTGCCAAAGAGATTTGATAAGGATATGGTGGAAGTGAAAACTTTAAAATAATACCTCGAGTGTAAGTATCTTTTCTTTCTCAGAAAAGATTAGTCTTCTACTCAAGTATATTTTATTATATTGTTGTATTTTTAATGATTGGTTTAGTCTGTAATTATGTAGGTTTCTTCCCTCAACTGTTGTGTAGTGTTTGTTGAAGTCGCGTGGGATCTTGCTGCGCTTTTAAAAACTGGCCCATTTTTATCAGGAAGTTGCTGTATTCATTCATTCAAATACTCTATATATAATTCGCATCCATGTTTCAAGGCATATATAACTGATTATACATGGTAAATTTGTATTTTTTAGTTACTGCATATGTTATTAAGGGGAGGGAAAACTGCTTATTTTTTATTTCAGTAATAAAGAGTTATTTGCAGCTCTTAATCTCATGACTAGGGAAGTTAAAAGTTAACTTAAAAACAGGCTGCTCATATACTCCATAGTCAAACAGCGATTGTAGGTGTGAAGGCGACGTTAGTCCGACTTGGCTGCTTAAAGGTTTGGGGATGTAGATCTGACTGTCAGGATTGTTCTACCAACAAAGTACAACCTGCGGGCTTTCAATTGTCCTAGCATATTGTAAAGCTTCGTAGTGAGAAGAGAGGTAAAACATGGGGATTGCTCGCCAGTACTGCCCCCTGGGGGATTGTTGAGCCATTTTTAAATTAATTGACTCTAAAACAATGACTTTGGCCAATGAAGGTTAAGTGTGAATAAAACTATGATCTCTAGTTTTCAAAATTTTTTCTTATTTATCTGAAGAGAGTTTTTACTCAGCCTTCTTTGGCATAGGCTGGACATATATTTGCTGCTCCTGACTGAGACACATTTTAGTAGAGTTACTCATGCAAGTATTTAATCTTCCTGAATGATAATTGATACAGACCTTGCATAATAATGCTTGTTCATCTTGGATTTGCTATTCTGTATTCAACTTCTTTTTGTATCATATCAGATATATTGTAATGTAAGTAAATTAAGTGAAAAAAAAAATAAACAAAAAGCCACGATGATGAGTCAAATTCACCCTCTTGAGTAGGAAGTGGCATGATGCCCTCCAATGACTACCCCCATATTGGGAGAGGACATCACTGGCTGAGTGGATTGATTTTTTTATTTTTTTAGAGACCATATTATTACCAAAGAAATCATGATTGTTTGATATATAGCATTTTCTATCTCTTAGTAAAGATATCTTGTTCTATTACTCCATTTTCCCTCTAATTCAGTCTTTATTATAAATCTTTTCTCTCCTCCTTGGTACACATTTGGTAACAATTCATTATTTGTAGATAATATTTCATGAATATCAAGTTCATATGCAGTAGATCGTATGAGGTTCAGAAGACTGAAATCACATAGTTTTGTTTGCTCTCCTTTTGTTGCAAGTAAAATGAAATATATGACATGGTGTGGTACGCTGTGCTAAACCTAGTTTGTATAAACTTCAGAATTAGTACAACAAAGGAAAAAAAATTATCTATTGTGTGAAACAAGTATTCTGCTCCTCTTATTACATGTGGATGTTGTTAGAAATATTTTTAGTTGCTGAAGATATTGCCACTTATAACAGAATTGGAATCCCCTGAAGATATATCTTACAAAATACAACTAATGACATGGGACATAGTATTGAGTGCATTAGTAAACCATAAGCATGTATTACATTACTTAAAGGGAATGGAAGTGTTTTACCACCAGTTTTTACGTCATCCATACAATTTACAAGAACTTTTCTCCATGAAGATCCTTCTTTGTTATGTGCATATCTAAGACTTGTAAAAAAAAATTCATTCCATTATTAAAAACTTCTTATTTACATCACTCTGAGTTATCCTTCTTAAAAACTTGTCTAGCTTACATAGTCAATTATCACTTATGTTGCTTATATTTGCTTTATAACTAATTTATGCCATTGTATAGTTGGCTCTAAGGATTTGAGTGATATTTCAGTACTTAGTACTTTACTCAATAATCATTTTTGGGAGCAAAAAAGGACCATGCACGCTCTCCTTTCTCTGTGCCAGGTTTGACTCCCTAGAGGGAGAGGATACAGCAGCAGTGACTCCCTCGCTGTTCCCCACCTCATGCCTACTCAGGAGGCATAACCACAGAACAACAATAATTTTGTAATAAATATGATAAATAAAACATGAAAAGTAAAATTATTTTTTATTTTTAACAAAATGAGTGTCCAGTACAAATACAAGTCTTCCCCAAATAAATATGTAGTCTCTACACCCTTCATATCTCCTGTCATTTACATGTTGGAGCCTAACATATATACTCTATTACTCCCACTCTCTCTGAGAGGGATTAGAGTATGTATGTAAGGTTCTCCATTATGTAAAATACAAGAGCTATAAAGGGTGTAGAGACTATATATTTATCTGGGGTGCCAGGAACTATAGTCTCTAAACATACAAGCTTTTTTTTTTCTCTTTTAGAGAATGAAACTTTACATATATACTCTGTTCCCTCACAAACTGAGAAAAAGAGTATTTATGTAAAGCTCAAATATCTAAAAGATCTGAGCTTATAATGTGTACATTGCTATATAGTAACCTGGGGTCTTATACCTACAGCTAAACTTCTGTAGTCATGCAAAAATCATCTCTGCTCAAGAACTGCACGTAATATAGTGTATTCATTGGTGGGAAAACTACAGATAACCTAAGACTTAACAGTGTCTTGAGCAAGACATAGGGGAAAAAACTCGGAAGGGCAACTTCGTAAATTCCCATCACGATATTATAATAAAAGGATGTTTGGTTCTTTTTTCATTAGCTTTGCTGTAGTTTTAATTCTTACAATATTTATTCTGAGTGGTCACCATGGGGTCACAGAACCTTCAGGAAAGATGCTAAAGGTCATATCTTTGATATGAGGATTCTCAAAATCCATCAATAGCAGGTTGAGCGAATGCTTCAATTCTGTCAATATTTATATTTTTACAAATTCCTTAAAAATGAAGAATAAGACCCAAATAGAAACTATATCTGAAAAAGATTATTAAGGAGTTCTTTTTCCCACCATTGTCATCATATGAACATGTTTATCCTTTCTTGGATACTGATACATGGTACCAACACCGAGTCATATTTTATGGGATTAAAACTGACACACAAAAGAAACCTTAGAAGATGAAGGATGCTTGGGAGGCATTGCAA
>JAXCGZ010013494.1:0-85000 GCA_037179515.1 Halocaridina rubra | reverse complement strand
AATCTTACAGGAAAGAGAGGTCAGGCCAGATTACATATTTCTAGACATCCAGAAAGCATTTGAAATTGTCCCACATGGGAGACTTAGTAAGAAGCTGCAAGCAATGGCAAAAATAGGTGGAAATGTCTTGGAATGGATAAAAACTTGCCTAGAAGGAAGGGAACAGAGGGTTAGAGTAAGAAAATCGGTGTCTGAATGTAGAAGAGTTAGTAGTGAAGTTCCACAGGGTTCAGTTTTAGGGCCACTTTTGTTCCTTATATATGTAAATGACCTACCAGAGTCAGTAAATTCATGCATGAATATGTTTGCAGATGATGCAAATATTGTGAAAAAAGTAAGAATCGTGAACAATGGTAGAGAACTTCAGGAAGATCTAAATAGTCTGCATGAGTGGTCAGAAAGGTGGCTAATGAAATTCAGTACTTCAATATGTAAGGTAATGAGAATGGATACAAGTGCGAGAAGGCCCAAGCTTGACTACTAAATGACAGAAGAGGAAATTCAAGAGACAGAGAATAAGAGAGACCTAGGAGTATACATACTGGCCAATTTGTCTCCAGGAATGCATATAAATGGCATAGTAAGGGTAGCGTACGCTTTGTTAGCAAATGTAAGGTTACCCCTCTGGCACATGGACAAGGAAATGTTCAGATATATTTATGTAATTTATGTGAGGCCAAAGCTTGAAAATGCAGCCACCTTTTGGAATCCACACTTGAAAATGCACGTAGTTAAACTGGAAGAAGTTCACAGACATGCCACAAAACTAGTGCCAAATATACGCAATCTCAGTTATGACGAGAGGCAGAGGGAATTTGACTTACCATCACTCAAAGCTAGAAGAATGGAGGGGATATGGTGACGGTTTTTTAATTATTTCATGGTTATGACTGAGTGGATAGGGATTGACATTTTGATATGGCTGGCACTAGAACTAGAGGTCATAGTTTGAAGCTTTGTAAGAAAAACTTCTTTGAAGGATGTAAGAAAAGCTTTTTTAGTGCAAGAGTTTTAGTTGATAATTAGAATTGGCTAAGCGAAGAGGTAGCAACTGCTAACTCAATCCATAGTTTTAACGACAAGTATGATAAGTATCACTAAGTACAAAATGGAACCGACCAGGAGATGGGAAGTTACGAGCTTTGCTCTTGTCTTTAAGCACAATTAGGTAATTACACACACGGCGGGCATTAGAACATACGCAATCAGTATCTCTCGAAATTTTCCTTGTATTTTTTTTTTTTTTTAATAAACCAGGGTTAAAGTATAAAACTTAAACCAAATTAGCCTGAATAGAGTTTGTAAAAAAGCAGTTTTGTAGTGAGCGAGACTGTCCAAAAAGTCCAAGGGAAAATCTGAGAATACTTTTGAGAAGGGAAAAAGAAGAAGCGGTCTTCCCTGCTTTGAAGGAAGTTTAGAAAAGTTGCCAGAGGCAAATACATCACATTACCTAAATTTTTATGTAACTTGGGGAGAGCTCTTACAGCCGTATTACCTGATCCTGTGGTTCCATTGTTAAAATCAATATAGTCAGTTTGTTATACAAAATAATTGAATAAATAAATAAATACAAAAATACACTTGTCAACTGTGCTGAGTTAAGTTGCCAAGTAGCACAGCTGTCTTATTTTTTTCTTTTTGCTTTATATATATATATATATATATATATATATATATATATATATATATATATATATATATATATATATATATATATATATATATATATATATATATATATACATATATATATTTCATAATTATTTTTTTTTATTAAATTAGATTTAAAGTCTGATCCTGTGATAACATACCTTGATTAAAAGGTGATAAATATCTTTTCTTCTGAAATGACTGGTTTAGCAGTTAAGAAAATATTGCAGAAATAGGTGGGCGTCTCCTTTGATGCATTTTCAATTTTTTCTTCAAGTGGGCTTTTGCTTTGTATTTTTTTTCTTCTCTAAATACCAAATTCAAATTTTAACTTAGGATGTGTGTTACCAGAAAAGAGATGAACTGAGTAACGAAATAAGTACTCATATGAAGATATAAAAATTCTGTGTGAAGCTTAAACAGAAACTTTTATCTCTCTCTCTCTCTCTCTCTCTCTCTCTCTCTCTCTCTCTCTCTCTCTCTCTCATATATATATATATATATATATATATATATATATATATATATATATATATATATATATATATATATATATATATATATATATATATATATATATATATATATATATATATATTCTGCAAAAGTCAATACATCAAAATAAAGCCATCTCTATCCCTAACCCTAAGACCTGTTCCACCCATCCGTGGGTGGAGCAAAATGTAAATAACCTGGAGGCACTTGTAATAAACCTGGATGATAAAATATCGGAATATAGGTAGAGAAATGAAAGAGAATATAAGCACTTAGAGAGGAAATAAATTTTTGGAGGAAACAAATAAGGCACAAGGTCAAGAGAGAAAAGAGCTAGAAAAACGGATAATGAAACTGGAAGGGGACAAGAGTGAACTAGAAACAAGAATTTCTAAACAAGAAGAGGATAACAAACAGTTGAGTGACAACCTGAACGAATTGAGCATTAGTTCACTGCTCTCTTCTGAGAGAGACGAGATTGCAGCTTGGAATGTCCAGATAAAGGAAAACATATTTCAGGAGCTGAATATGGAACATGATGCCAATGAAAACTTTCTTTGCATATAAACTAAAGTGGAATGTGGCAGTAAAAGAGGCTGTGAGGGTGGTGGCACTGGAAAACGTACAACCGGTTGACTATAAAGCAACAGTAATAGAAAAAATTAAAGACGTTATAATGGAAAGGGATAATTCACTGATTAAACAGGCGCTTGATATAAAGAAGACAGTGGTAATCTCAGGCATAAGTGAATCACAAGAGTCAACACGGCAGGGGAGACTTGAAGAAAATAAAGCTAGGATTTTAGATCTGACAAGAAGATTGGAGTATTATGTGGTCCAGAGGATATTGTAAACATTCATAAACTTAGTTAAAATTCTAGGGAGGGAAAGGAAAGATAACGAAAGTAACCTTTGAGAGAGGGTACACATGTAGAAATATATTTATGAGGAAAAAACCTAAAAGACCTTCAGTAATCAAAACAGTGTTCATTTGACTCTACATAACACATGAAGAGATGGGAAGGATCAAAGACCTGTTGCAAGAGGTTAGAAGGTTAAACGAGGAAAGAAATGAAGTAGAGAAGAACAATTTTTGATTCAGAGTTCTTCCAGATAAAGGGGGGATAAAGAAGACAATTAAAGATCAGAGGTCGGGGCCTCATTAAGACTGTTGTACATAAATGCTGATAGAATAGCTGGTAAGGAAGTAGAATTAAAGGATAGGATTCACAACAGTAAGGCAGATATAGTAGCAGTTATAAAGACTAAGTTAAGTGAGGACATAAACAGTGTCACAGTTTTTCCCAGGGGCTTCAAAATATTAAGGGTTGAAAGATCTGAGAAGACTGGTGGAGGGATAGCACTGCTCATATGTGAAAGATTTCAGGTTGAAGAAATAAACTTGGCTATAGAAAGTGAGTTCAAGGAATTTCTTGTTGCTCGCATATATACTGGGTCAAATAGCATTATAATAACTGCTGTATATAACTCCCCCCCCCCCCCAAGGAACCAACTTAGGCTAGAAGTTTATGAGGAAAGTCATATAGGTACTATTGTTGTTAACATTGCACGGGAGAGAAAATATGGAATTTTGATTATGGGAGATTTTAATCATAGAGAAATAGATTGCATAATCATTACCCACACAGTGGGGAGGACTCACTCGGGGCAAGATTTCCAGATTGTGTACGAGAGAATTTCCTACACCAACATGTACTGGAACCAATGAGGGCCAGGGGTGGAGATGAGCCAATGCTGCTTGAACTAATATTCACAAATAATGTGTTGGATATTGAATAAAATGAGTATAAACCACCAATTGGAAAGAGTGACCACTGTGTTTGTTGATAGAGTATGTCAAAAAAATGTTCTTCCTGAAAGTAGAGGCACTGAGGATACGAGGAGGAACTCCCCAACAGGAGAGTACATCAAAATAAATGAGCTTTATGCAGTTATTGACTGGAGGGCCTTATTTAACAACAAATCTGTACAAGAAATGTACGACATCTCTTGTGAGGCATATGGGAAGAAAGTAGATTGTTGCATACCTTCCACCACAATAGGAGTTATTCATGCAAGAGAGAAATGGTTCAATAATGAGTGTAAGAAGGCTAAAGGACTGGAGAGACAAATGCTGGAAAAGGTGTAGGAGGAGAAAAAACATAAATGCCTGACAGACTTATAAAAGGGCAACAAATGATTACCTAAGTAAAAGAGGAGAGGCAGAGAGAGACTATGAAAAGCTATCATCAGGAAGCCTAAGAAAATCCAAACTTTTCCACAGCTTTATCAGATGAAAACTGAAGATAAAAGAACAGGTTTTAAAGCTAAAGAGAGTGGATGGAAGCATCACTGAGATGGATGAAGAGATCTGCAAAGAATTGAACAAGAAGTTTCCATCAGAATTTATATTAGAAAATACCCCACCCCCTCAGATTGCAGAGGTAGGAGCTCATGGGCCAGAATTAGAGAACATCAATTTTTCAGCCACAGAGGTATGCAAAGCGCTGAGGTAGTTAGATACCCATAAAGCTACAGCTCCAGATGATATATCCCCTTATGTACTTTAGATATGCGCTAAATCAATATCAGTATCGCTAAGTATCATATCTGGAAAGTCCCTGGAGTCAGGGAAGATTCCAAGATCCTGGAAACAAGCAAACGTGGCACCTATCTTCAAAATGGGAAGGTGGGATATGGCTCTAATCTATAGACCTATTTCCTTGACTAGCATAGTTTAAAAGTTATGGAGAAACTAATAAGGAAGCACATCTTTCTTTACTTGTAATCCTTCAATTTTTTGTCAGCGAAACAACATGGCTTCAGAGAAGGTAGATCAACAGGAACAAATTTATTAGAATTTTATGATGAGGTAAGTCAAATCTTACAGGAAAGAGAGGCCTGGGCAGATTGCATATTCTTAGACTTCCAAAGCATTTGACACTGTCCCACACGGGAGACATATTAAGAAGCTGCCAGCAATGGCGAGAATAGGTGGAAATGTCTTGGAATGGATAAAAACTTACTTAGAAGGAAGGGAATATAGTGTTAGAGTAAGAAAATCAGTGTCTGAATGGAGAAGAGATAGTAGTGGAGTTCCACAGGGTTCAGTTTTAGGGCCACTTTAGTTCCTTATATAAATGTAAATGTGCTGCCAGAGTCTGTAAATTCATGCATGAATATGTTTGCTGATGATGCAAAGATTGTGAAGACAGTAAGAAACGAGTACAATGGTAGAGAACTTCAGGAAGACCAAAATAATCTCCATGAGTGGTCAGAAAAGTAGCTAATGAAATTCAGTACTTCAAAATGTAAGGTAATGAGAATGGGTACAAATACAAGAAGGCCCAAACTTAACTACTCAATGGTAGGAGCAGAACCCCAAGAGGCAGAGAATGAGAAAGATCTAGGAGTAAACATACTGGCAGATTTGTCTGCGGAAATGCATATAAATGGCATAGTAAGGGCACCATATACTTTCTTAGCATAAGTAAGGCTAGCCTTCGGGCACATGGACAAGGAAATGTTCAGATATATTTATGTAAATTATGAGAGGTGAATATGCAGCTACCTTTTTGTAATTAAGCTGGAAAAAGTTCAAAGACATGCCACGAAACTAGTGTCAGAAATACGCAATCTCAGTTATGATGAGAGACTGAGGGAATTAGACTTACCATCATTCAAAGCTAGAAGAATGAGGGGGATATGGTGACGGTTTTTAAATTCTTTCATGGTTATGACAGAGTGGATAGGGATCGATATTTTGATATGGCTGGCACTAGAAATAGAGGTCATAGTTTGAAGCTTCGTAAGAAAGTTTTTTTGCAGGATATAAGGAAGGACTTTTTTTTAGTGTAAGTATAATTGATAACTGAAATTGGCTAAGCGAGGAGGTAGTTAATGCTAACTCAACCCATAGTTTTAGGGATAAGTATGATGAGCATCACTAAGTACTAAAATAGATCCGACTTGGAGAAGGGGAGTTACGAGCATGGGGCTCTTTCATCTAAGCACAATTAGGTAATTACATACATACACGCACAGAAACTTACTGTTTTGTCCTAACAGACGTCAACTGGTCTGTTGCATCTTGTTCACAGGGTGTCTGTTCAATTCTGTTCTCAGTAAACCATATAGAAGAAGATTCTGCCATATCTTAATATATTTTGAATTTTCTACTTTTTAGTCGAAACTTACAAAATCAAGATTTTGAACAGATAAAATGGAATAGTTATCGAGAGAACTTGAATTCAAATTTGTATCCAAGCTCAAAATAGGCAATTTGGGAATGAAAAATATTTATGCAAAATATTTCTTTCGTGTATGATAAGAAGTAACGATAATACTGGAATGATATTAGAATGATTTTAAAGTAGATATTAACACTTAATTCAATGACAACATAACTATTTGACTTTTCAATGCAATACTATACTCATTTCACTCTATTCGAAACATAAATGAAAATGTAAATTTTCTTTCAAGTCTGAACTGGAAAAAACGACTAAGCACACAGATTATAGATTAACATTATTGAAACATATTTCATGGGGGTTTATTATTAATTTTAAACGTAACTACATAAGCCCTAAATCTTTCCTCCTATACTTTATTTTTTTTTTTCATTCTTTAAATCATCAAAAAATGTTTGACTAAGTAACTGCAATTTACAAAACTCCGATTTATTATAAATTTTTAACATAAAAAAACACTTTACTTTAAACTTTCAAAACTACAACAGAAACACTAACCCCCCAAAAAAAAATTTCATGCTAAACTTAGCATTTGCATTTCTATACATTCTATATGCTTAGAAATAATGATAATAAATAAAAAGAATACTCCAAATGGCGAAAACTGCGTACAAGTTGCCGGAAGAGAAAGTGCAAGAGAACTGACTGACCAGATGCTGTCTAATATTATCTCGTTGTTATTATCAAGTCCTTGGGTCAATATTTGGAGAGAGAGAGAGGGAAGGGGGGATGGGGAGAGGCTGGGTCTATCTT
Organism: Halocaridina rubra; assembly: GCA_037179515.1. Classification (NCBI taxonomy): domain Eukaryota; kingdom Metazoa; phylum Arthropoda; class Malacostraca; order Decapoda; family Atyidae; genus Halocaridina; species Halocaridina rubra. Next base: position 77,849 of record JAXCGZ010013494.1, on the reverse strand, counting down.
ATGATAAGAAAAATAAGGATCTACTTACTGTCTATTCATCCATATTAAGACTATTCTGAACATGAAAATGATATCATACTTACGCCTATCGTTGTATATTCTTTATACAGTCTGTAATTAGTATTGTGATCCTTCTGCTGTATGGGTGTGCTTTGACTAGGCCATCTCACCTTTAAGTGGAAGACTGTGACTACTGTATTATTATTATTATTATTATTATTATTATTATTATTATTATTATTATTATTATTAGTAGTAGTAGTAGTAGTAGTAGTAGTAGTAGTAGTAGTAGTAGTAGTAGTAGTAGTAATATTAGTATTACTGGTCATGCCACAAAGTTTATACAACCATTATAATTAGACTTTTTCTTCATTATAATATGTTCACATGGGGACACGTATTATTATTATTATTATTATTATTATTATTATTATTATTATTATTATTATTATTATTATTATTATTATTATTATTATTAGTAGTAGTAGTAGTAGTAGTAGTAGTAGTAGTAGTAGTAGTAGTAGTGATAGTAGTAGTAGTAGTAGTAGAAGTAGTATTAGTAGTAATATTAGTATTACTGGTCATGCCACAAAGTTTATACAACCATCATGATTACTTTTTTCTTCATTATAATATATTCACATGGGGGTCCACATGTGAATATATTATAATGAAGAAAAAAGTCTAATTATAATGGTTGTATAAACTTTGTGGCATGACCAGTACTACTACTACTATTACTACTACTACTACTACTACTAATAATAATAATAATACAGTAGTCACAGTCTTCCACTTAAAGGTGAGATGGCCTAGTCAAAGCACACACCCATACAGCAGAAGGATTATTATTATTATTATTATTATTATTATTATTATTATTATTATTATTATTATTATTATTATTATTATTATTATTATTATTATTATTATCATTAGTAGTAGTAGTAGTAGTAGTAGTAGAAGTAGTATTAGTAGTAATATTAGTATTACTGGCCATGTCACAAAGTTCATACAACCATTATAATTAGACATTTTTCTTCATTATAATATATTAGAGCAGTATTAATATTATTAGTAGTAGTAGCAGTAGTATAAGTAGTAATATTAGTATTACTGGTCATGCCACAAAGTTTATACAACCATTATAATTAGACTTTTTTCTTCATTATAATATATTCACATGGGGACACGAGAAGAGCAACCCCCTCCAGGAAGACATTACAAAGACGATTAGCTTTCGCACTATGCACTTACCTTCCTCAGCGCTATGGAATAATTGTTGTTTGCCATTTTATGTATTGCTATTAGTCCCCATTATGGGGTTAGATAGAGACAGGTTGCAGCTCGAGAATTAAGACTGGGTGCCCTTCCTAACGCCCCACCAGAGGCTCAATCGCAGGTTTGTAAATACCCTAGTCAAGTATTAAGTACTGAACTGCCGCGGTTCCATTCAGAGCTAGGTCATTGCCAAGCAAATGTAGTAGACTCTTTCAACCCGACAAATCACAGATTACACCAAGAACAAGAGTTAAAATCAGCAGCCCCACATGAAAGTGGGATTAAGCTGTAGGAAAAGGAGATAAATTATTTTTAAAGTAGATTCTGATCCGTATTATTATTATTATTATTATTATTATTATTATTATTATTATTATTATTATTATTATTATTATTATTATTATTATTATTATTATTATTATTATCATTATTATTATTATTATTATTATTATTATTATTATTATTATTATTATTATTATTATTATTATTATTATTATTATTATTATTATTATTATTATATGGATATAAATATATCTACTACTTTATTACTCTCTGTGAAATTCCTTAGGCAAGATATGTCAATTCTGTTCTTGTGTTTAACAAAACTACTGAACTTGTTTACATATATGAAAATCAACCTTATAAATTACTTTACAATACACATTATTGCAATATAATTCTAATTAATCCTTCCTGACTAAGATTCGTTATGAGCAGTAATAAAAAGGCATCTCTATATCTAGTACATTTTCAGTACAAAACCTATTCATCATCATACCATATGGCCTATCCCAATTGTCTCCACATCACCCTATCCCCTGCATCCTCCTCCATCATACCTTACACCCTCATGTCCTCCCTCACCACATCCATAACCCTACTCTTTGGTAGGCCTGTTTCCCTGATGTCTGGCATCTCCAATCTCAGCATCCTTCTTCCAGTATACCTTTCATCCCTCCTCAGTACATGGCTAAACCATCTCAGCCTCCCTTCTCTAATTTAATAACAAAGGAGAGAGAGAGAGAGAGAGAGAGAGAGAGAGAGAGAGAGAGAGAGAGAGAGAGAGAGAGAGAGAGAGAGAGAGAGAGAGAGAGAGAGAGATTTTAACTTCACTATTTTTATGTCTTAGATTAAGAACTTAGTTTAGTAGTCACCGTGCCTCAAGCTGAAGCGTCCGCGACTTTGAGGCATCAGGTTGAGGGTTTGCGCCCCGTCATGGTCTGACGTTAGCAAGGGCATGCACTCAGGTAATGATTACATCTGCCAAGATAAGTCCTTCGCAAGAAGGCAACCGTCCTAGCCTTTGGTAGAAAAGGGAGTCCGTGACGTAAAACCGGAAGAAGAAGATTAAGAACTTAGTTTATTTTACCCTCTTTTAGAGAATATATTTTTAACATCGGTTGGGGGACCTAGATTCGAATTTAGGTGTGTTCTGTCTTACGTTGAAATGTAGGTTAAGTAAGCTTTCAGGAACGGAACCCTGACATTAAACGGGGACCTCCTTATATCATAATATATACATATGCGAATATCACAATCCCCTTCTAAGGGAGTGGTCGAGTCAGAGCACACACATTCAAAAGAAGCTGATATACCTCAAACACTCCTCTTAGCTCTCTTGGGATATAGAACGGGCATAAATCCCTACCACTACCTTGTTTTGGTCATCCACATGGTAAGTGGGCAAGGTGGCTGCTGGCTAATCCCCATCATTTCATATTGTGGCAACCCCCCCTCATGCCCACCTATCCCAGTTTATTGTTTTAGCATGTGCAAGAAATGAGTGGCCCACATCACCTGATACACAATTTTCCTCCACTTATTCTTATATCTTACACCCTCTCTTCCCTGTTCCACTTACATACCACATACATCCAATGCTCTCTTCAGCCTATCTCTCCATCTCATTCCAGGTCCTCTTTTTGGACCAACTCAGCCATTCCCAAGATCTAACAATTCATAAATTATTACTGTTGGCCTAGGATAAATGGTCTGCATCACTTATGCTAAATTGCATATTATAATGTGGTATTCAAACATAATTAAGTTAGGACATATCAAAATAAGTTACACTTTTATAAAGTGATAAATATGGTATAAAAGAAATCTAGGCAGTCAGGCAGTGTCATATTTTTGGCATTTTCTTAATAGAGCGACCCCAAATCTTAAACAGTTTCGAACATATGCAACCAGAAAAGTAAAAAAAATACACTCTAACAACTGGTATAATATCTCTACAGAGAAGTTGCTGTATAATTCTGTTTGTGCATTCTGCGTTTCTCTGAGCTTTACTTTTGCATATAATGTACTCTGTGCTGCCATACTGTGAGTTGTGTGTTAGTATGCAGCAATGTTTTATCAATATGTACACCTCCCTGTAAACCATGTTCAACTCTTGGTTTTGTATCCATTTGAAGCATTATTTGTATGAACTCATGTAATGTCTGACGCCTTGGCGCAATAAATTAATAAAATAAAATAAAATAAAAATAAATCTACAGAGAATTCAATTTACATTAGGTTAAGTGCAAGTACAATGCAGTAGTCTAAGCATGATTTAAAGCATACAGGAGGTTAAATAAAGGTTATGTGCAAGGTAAAAAGGCACTATTACATAAGGGTCTTTACTTTACCAGGTTTTTGAATAATACGAAGGCTGGGAAACTAATTGGCAGCATCAGATGAGGGATCATTGTATTAGCAAGGTTGAGTAGAGCTACTCTGAGATTCTTGTCTCAAGTCTGTGTTTTACACAATGAACCCATGCAGGTGATGTTGGATTAAAAGCATTTGAGACGTTAGCCATATTCACCCAATGCGAGCTGAAGGTATGCCTCTCTAGTCTGCAATTTAAAACCTTCCTTGCCTTCTACGAACTTTTAGGAATCTATACTCCTGGACTGATATTTAACACTATACACTTATCAAATGACAATGTAACTCTCCATCCACTGCTCACCAAGTATGCATTAGGTTATTCTGGGTATGTTTCTCACAAATTTTGCTCCAACTGGCCTTTTAAATCCTCTCTTGTTCTCTACAAGCCTTCAAGAACCTATACTCCAGGCCTGATTCTCAACACTAAGCACTAACTACAGTAGAGGGTTGGTCCATGCACTCCAGCCGGATTCACTGTAATTTCATTGTGGTCATTTCTTCGCAAGAATTTCTTCACATGGTAATTATATATTAGGCATTTTCACTGCATTGTAATTACGTCGCAACTATTGAACTATTCGCAATTCGCCTGCTTGTTTGCTTAAGTTCTGCCCAATACTTTTCCTAAATAAGAAATTATTCATTACAGTTAAGCTACTTCTCTTAAGAGTCGCATTAAGAATAGTTTAAACTAAAGCTCTCAAACTGCCTCTGCAATATGTCTTAAGTGTAAGAAAATAGAAAAAGCTCACAGATAATAGTCATTTATTTGTGAGAGTGAGGAAAAGTGGTGGATATACTATATGGCAATGCAACCAGTTTTATAAGAAACAATCAAGAAACAAAGCAATAATGGAACAGCATATCGCAGATGCAGAAATTCCCCGTCGTAAAAAAAAAAAAAAAAAAAAAAATTTATATATATATATATATATATATATATATATATATATATATATATATATATATATATATATATATATATATATATATATATATAAGGATAGTGCAGTAAGAATGCAGCGCATCATCAATGAATTTGAAAATAGCGAATTACTTGACTATTCAAGAGGAATTGCTCATAATTTGTCTTTTAAAGTCTCATCACGGCTGACTTGATGATATATGTCTCTCAGATATCTGTTTAAATGTCATTTTTTAGAATAAATTTTGAATTTCTTTGATTTTTTTTTTTTTATAATAAATGTTGTTCTGTATTAGTAGATAAATGAATACAGGTATACCTTGGCTTAAGTCGTTTCGAGTTAAGTCGTTCTCGATTATACATCGATTTTCAAAAAAATATATGGAAAAATAAAAAAAAATAAAGTTTACGTCATTATAATCAACTTTACGTCTGTCCGCTACAAATATTGGAATCACAGTATCACTAGAAAACCATTAAAAGCACATGAAATCATGTTACTGTACAATAAATAAAAACAAAAGCACATAAAAACATGTTATTGTACAATAAATAAGAATAAAAGCATATAAAATCTTATTAAAATACGTACAGTAGTTCCAATATCTACCGTTAGGCGTCGTCACTCGTCATTCCCGCATAACAACTATTGTTTTGAATTGATTAGTTTATGCTTGGTATATGTCTGTTTATCGGCTTCTCTCATTCTCATTCATTTGTGACCTTATATTTTGCCCCATGGCACCTAATTGAAAAAAAGCATTAATAACAAACAGCAAAGTTATTTTTAATATAATATTGTCAGGGAAATAGCGTGTGAGGGTGCATCAGCTGATACAAAAGTAGCAAAACGTTTGCCGATTGAGGTGCGTTCATAGGATGCCAGGTACAGGGAAATTTTCTTGTTTTAGGGAAATTCAGGTGGGTATAGGGAAACAGGGAAGAAACTTGAAATTCACTAAAATCCGGGGAAAATCCAAAAAAGAAAGAGGGAAAATCTAGGGAAATTCTGGAGAACTAGCTATTATTATTCTAATTCTTTATATTTTTACTGTGTGGTAATTGAGATGAAGATTTCGAAATGTATATAGCCCTGTATATGTATCTATAATGGGGATATTTTGAGCCAAAAAGGGAAATTTTGTAAGCGAATCTAGGGAATATTTTACAGCTTGACCTGGCAGCACTGGTTCATTCTCCTGCATCCTACTCCTCTTCTACCGCTTAATGCAATCGGATATAAAGAAAATTGAATAAAAGCATTAAGAGCAAACAGCAAAGTTATTTTTAATATAATATTGTTAGGGAAATAGCGTGTGAGAGTGCATCAGCTGATACGGAAGTAGCAAAACGTTTGCCGATAAAGGTTCGTTCTCCCGCATCCTACTCCTCTTCTACCGCTTGATGCAATCGAATATTATGAAGAAAATTGTATAAAAGCATAAAGAACAAACAGCAAACATATTTTTAATATAATATCATCAGGGAAATAGCATGTGAGGCTGCATCAGCTGATACGGAAGTAGCAAAACGTTTGCCGATAGAGGTTCATTTACCCGCATCCTACTCCTCATCTACCGCTTAATGCGATTGGATATTATGAAGAAAATTGAAGAAAGCATTAAGAACAAAGAGCAAACATATTTTTAATATAATATTGTCCGGTAAATAGCGTGTGAGGGTGCATTAGCTGATATGGAAGAGTGACAAAATGTATGTAGCCTCTCCCTTACTGCCACCATCAGTGTTGACAGAATACATAAATGAGAGAAATGATAAATATGAAAAGTATACATGTAAGCTGGTAAGTTATTTCAAGTATCTTAAAGATGAAGTACATTTTTATTTAAATTACAGTACTACCATCTTGTAATTAATATATATCTTAAAATGTACCATAGATTTGAAAATAAAACATCTGCTTTATATGGCAACACTGGCCACCATGCTAAGCCTGTTGCCAATGGCATAATAGAATTCATTAATTTGTTTACTGTACATAAATTTAAAAGTAAAGATACTACCTGCCCAACGTGTGAACAATGTGAAGAGAGCCTAGAACAGTTTCTACTATTTTGTGAAGCATATGCACAAATAAGTATAGAATATAGTTTTTTAGCACAACCATATATAGAAAAGAAATTTGAAATAATTGCTAATATATTGTTATTTATATATTGTAGTGAAAAAGACGTCAAAGAAAGAAAAAAATTTATAAAAAGAATTTGTAGAAAAAGAAATCAAATAATAAAAACTGCACAAACAATATAGCAAAGCAAAACCAAGACTTGGGAGCCGTTGCAAAAGGCATATCCCACCCAACTATACTACTACTACATTAAATCTGTATATCTAGGCTAGCCTAGAGACAAGCTAATTCGATTTAAGTAGTCTCTCCTGGAACCAATTAACGAAGTTAGGTGAGGTATACCTGTACTTTTTAATGGATATTGCTTTTTTTTTTATTACCCTTTGTTTTATGAGGTGTGATGTATTAACCTTGCGATTAAAAAGCAAGACGATGAACTTAATGACAATATAATATATTGTGACGTAATTACAATGCGATGAAATTACCACAATGACATTACTTCGATGAACTTAACGGGCAACCACCAGCCGCCTGTTGCGATACCGCAATTGAAGGTCCTTTGGACTTAAATAATATTGGCCAGGATAACTTGATGTTAAGTCTCCTTTCAATTATGGTTCTTGTCTGTCCAATGCCTACTTCTACATCGAATATTCAGGCGTATTGCTTACTCATCTCTTACTATCCCTTCACATCTAACAAGTTGCAACACACCACATCTCTGTTTCTATTTGCTTTCATTCTCATTTTCTCGGTGCACAAGCTCAATGCAGGCAAATTTTTTTTGCTTGTTTTGACGTCACACTCATTACAAATCACTGATTGATTGATGAAGTCATTACAAATCACTAACAATTACTTTTTCGTAAACTAGGTCTTGTGATCAGTTTTACATCACGGACTTCCATTTTTACTAGGGATTAGGACAGTAACTTTCTGCAATGGACTTTGGCTTTGGCAAGTGTGGCCATTACCCTGAGCGAATTCCCTTTCTAACCTCATACCATGGCATATTACAGTACAACAACCCTTCCCATTGCCTTCTGCTCCTTACACTGCCTCCTCTTTCTCTTTCCCCTCCTTCGTTCTCGAGCATGTGGAAATGTAAACACCGCTGAACTTTATCTCCTCACATACTTCACCTCAAACCTTTGCTTCCATTTTAAGAGGGTGGCATTGTACAGCAGTGTACTGCATGTACTATTACAATGTCTTATTATTACCGTATATATTGCAATGTATTAATATATTTCATGTTTTTTGGTTTATTAACAAAAATATTTGTGCTATTAGATATAAACTTTATGTTCTCTCTTACGTCATCACAAACTTTTGCTACCTGCTTAAACGTTTGCTACTGTACTTTATTATTATTACAATATCTTATTATTGCTGTACATACTGCAATATTTTAATATGATTTATGTTTTATGGTTTACTAAATATATTGGTATTTTTTCTTATAAGAAAACAAATTTATAATACCTAAGTACTCAAAATCTTAGCCTATGTAATAGGTGATTATTATTACAGTACAACTGGTATTGCAAATTACTATTACTTTTATTATTATAATTATCATTATTACAGTTAACTACATATAATTTGCTTTATTACAGAAAAATGTAACTCAGCAACACCTTACCATCTCTCATCCATTACCGCCGGACCTACTCCACAACTGTCAAGTGGTGTACAAACGTACAAATTGTAAATAATAGTTTTTATCAAAATATGTAATTATTGCAAATAGGTAATTATTTAGTAATTATTAAGTTATTTTAAAGTTGTATTTAATGGGTCAATAGTTACTCTTGGGTTGTTTGCAACTCCTCCCACTGAAATAGCTGTACATATAAATAACCCTGAATTTGATAATTAAATCAGTTCAATATTCTGCTTGTATTGGTGAACATCCTCTTTTATATATTAAGTAAAATAACTCTTGCTTTTTGTTTGAAGTAGTGAAGTAACTACAGTCGTTACATTGGTGACCCCGGAGTGTTTCTATCTCTCACCCATGCAGTAACAGACATCAAACCTTCTACAGTGGCAACAGATCTTATTGTTAACTTCAAACTCCCGACATTCTCCACCATCGACGCCCACATCTGGTTCCGACGTGCAGAAATACAATTTCGTTTGAAGAGGATCACAAATTCCGGAACACAAGCTGATCATGTTTTATCATCTATTCCTAACACACTCTTTCCCCAGATATCAGATTGGTTGGAATCCCAGGGTGACAACACCATCGCATACCAGGACTTGAAAACCTTCCTCTTGAAGAAATTCTCTTCATCTCCAGAGAAAAGAGCTAAAATGATATTTGACCTTTCAAAACAGGCACTAGGTAATCAGCGCCCTTCTGACGCACTTGCTGAGATGAGAGCTATTGCCCGTCTTCCTCCCGACAGTTCGGGTACCAGTCAGACAATAGATGTATTCCTCGCCCTGTGGTTACAGCGTCTTCCTGAATCTGTCTGTGCTGCAATCACAGATTTTTCAACTTTCGATGATGCAGCTCTGGTAGCCCGTGCAGACAGTCTTCTCGATGCACACAATGCAGCTAGTCGTCCACCAATATATGCCAGCAAACCTCCTAACATTACCAATATCAATCACATGTACTCCAGCCCTCCAGACAAAGCCGTTGCTGCTGCCACATTTTCATTTTGATCATCATTCTACAACAATGCCCTCACACGACCTCGAGCTAAAGAAATTACCTCATATTCTCACAAAAGACTGGATGTCACGTCCAAACTCTGTTATTATCACGCCCGCTTTGGTCAAGCAGCCAAAAATTGCAAAAAACCATGTATATGGGCAAAAAACTTGCTTTAAGGTCGTTGCTGCCTGTGGCGGCCTCTGTCTCAATTAATATTTTCTTCCTAGTTGATTCCATTACAGGTATCAAATTCTTGGTTGACACAGGTGCCTGCAGGTCTCTCATCCTGAAGTCCATGGTCCACAGTGGTTGTAGTTCAGATACTGACAACAAATTGGTAGCTGCCAACGGGTCTCGCATCAATACTTATGGATACAAAGCTATCCTTAGCCAACAGAACTTTCACGTGGAAATTTATTATTGCAGATGTTTCTCTACCTCTCATTGGAGCTGATTTTCTTGCATATTTCCATCTCCTCATCTATGTCGCCAATCGCCGCCTCGTGGACACTAACACCTTATCCTCAATTGCCATTGTTACCTCACCTGCTGACCTCGCTCTTCACATATCTAATGCCCAAGATGATTACTCCTACCTGCAGTCTACATATCCTGAAGTCTTCGAACCAGAACTTCGCTTATCTTCCCGCACACCTGAAAGTCATGGTATTTTCCATTTCATATGAACTTCAGGTCCTCCAGTATTCTCAAAGTTTCGTTGGCTGTCTCCATAAAAACTCACAACAACAAAAAAGGTCTTCAAGGAAATGGAAAAAAGGGGCCTATGTCAACAGGCATCCAGCCTATGGGCATCCCCATTGCACATAGTAATAAAAAAGGATGGCACACTACGACCCCGCGGCGACTACAGGCAATTGAAATTGATGACAGAACCTGATCATTACCCTCTCCCTAACATTGCTGATGTCACGGCATACCTACATGGGGCCAAGATATTTTCCAAACTGGACTTGCTCAAAGGTTACTATCAAGTCCCTATGAATCCTGAAGACATTCCCAAGACAGCCATAACCACTCTCTTTGGAACATATACATTCAACTACTTTTGCTTCGGCCTCAGAATCGCCGGAGCCACTTTCCAACACATGATCCATGGGATTTTGGGTGACCTACCCTTCTGTGTTGCTCATGTGGATGACATCCTAGTTTTCTCTCCTAATCATGACACCCACACCAAACACCTCCACCAAGTTCTTGAACATCTACGCTCTGCTGGTCTCATCGTCAGGCACGACAAGTGTGTATTTGGAATCAAAGAAGTAGAGTTCCTGGGAAACTGTATCTTCTCCAAGGGTGTCCTTCCCCTCCAAGAAAAAGTAACTGCTGTCCAGACACTCCCTAAGACTACTACTATCAAGGCCTTGCAAGAATTTGTAGGAATGGTCAACTATTACCATCGTTTTTTACCAAACATTGCTTTAATAATGACTCCACTATATACAACACTGGCTGGAAAACCAAAATTACTATCCTGGGGCCCTGCCCAAGAAGATGCCTTTAATGCTGCCAAAAAAGCTCTTTCTTCTGCATCTCATCTTGACTTTCCAACACCTGGTCTACCTCACATCTTGTCTACTGATGCCAGGGATACTGTAGTGGGAGCTGTCCTCAAACAGATTAATCATGGAGTTTGTCACCCACTCGCCTTCTTCAGTAGAAAGCTTACTCCTGCTGAAACCCATTACTCCAAATTCGACAGGGAGCTTCTTGCTATTTATCCCGCTGTCCGCCACTTCAAGCATTTTCTTGAAGGTGATTCATTTACCATCCAAATGGACCACCTTCCACTTGTCCACACTTTTACCAAGTGAACAGATCCATGTTCCGCAAGACAACAAAGACACCTCTCTACTATATCTGAGTTTAATTGTACTTTGCAACATGTCTCGGGAAAAAAGAATCCTGTCGCTGATGCACTTTCAAGAAACTCAATTTCATCCATATGCCTTAGCCTCGACTACAGACACCTCGCAGAACTACAGATACAAGATCCTGAAACTCAATCTTGTCGTACATCACTCACATCTCTTCAATGGAAAGATTTACCAATAGACAAACAAGGGATCACCATCTTGTGTGACGTGAGTTCAGGACGACTTCGCCCCTGGATTCCTCAGCCTCTTCAACAACACGTATTCCAACTTCTTCATGGACTTTCTCATCCCTCCAGCCGATCAACTGCTATGCTCCTCAAGAAAAAATTCATATGGCACGGCATAACAAAAGACGCTAAATCTTGGTCCCGCTCCTGCTTGTCATGTCAAACTTCTAAAATCCACCGACATACTGAATCTGGAATTGGAACTTTTCCTCAGCCACAAAGACATTTTTCCCATGTCCATGTTGACATTGTGGGACCTCTTTCTCCATCAGAAAACAACAAAGAGGCCACTGCCTCCTCCTGTGCTTCTGCCTTCCTATCTGCCTGGATCTCAAGATTTGGCCTCCTCAAACATATTACATCAGATAGGGGTCCACATTTACATCCCAACTTTGGAACTCTCTCAGTCAGCTCCTTGGCTCCACAAACCATTACACAACGTCCTACAATCCAGAAGCCAACGGTATGGTTGAACGCATGCACAGAACACTAAAGGCAGCCCTCATCACCCGCTGCACAAGCAATTCTTGGACACATCTACTACCTTGGGTACTCCTTAGACTCCGAACTACTCCCAAAGAAGGTCTTAACGTATCCTCAGCCGGGATGGTATATGGCGACCCTTTGGTGGTACCTGCGGAGTTTTTCCCTTACAATAATCACCATGAAGATCTTGATCGTCTCCGCCAGATAGTTGGAAAATACACACTTGTAAAACAAACATACTAGAATAACAGAAAAACTTTCATTCCACGAGACCTCAACACAGCCACCCACGTCTTCATCAGAACAGATAGTCATCAGACGCTTCTAACACCTCCTTACACTGGACCGTATAGAGTCATACAACGACGTTCAGAGGCATTCCTCCTCACCATGGCACTGAGGAGTGGATATCCATTGACCGCTTGAAAGTCGCCTACCTTCAAGAAGATGATCCTCCTCCTATTCGTTTCTCTAGGGCAGGACGCCCTTTAGTCTCTTCCAAGGGGGGAGCATTGTACAAACGTACAAATTGTAAATAATATTTTTTATCAAAATATGTAATTATTGTAAATAGGTAATTATTTAGTGATTATTAAGTTATTCTAAAGTTGTATTTAATGGGTCAGTAATTACTCTTGGGTTGTTTGTAACTCCTCCCACTGAAATAGCTGTACATATGAATAACCCTGAATTTGATCATTAAATCAGTTCAATATTCTGCTTGTATTGGTGAACATCCTCTTTTATATATTAAGTAAAATAACTCTTGCTTTTTGTTTGAAGTAGTGATGTAACTACAGTCGTTACAGTTGAATAACCCATGTATTAATGTCCTATACAACATAATTATTTTAGTATTAAAATGCATTAATACTTTATTTCTTAATTTTAGTTTTACGTAGTAGTTATGTTTAACCTAAGTACTGTACAGTACTGCATATTTATGTACTGTACAGTATTTTTATTTTTTGGCTAAATGCTACGTATAAACAATCCCATTTACAAACAGACTTTTTAAACCTAACTTTTTCGAAAGTTGGGGAGCGTCTGTATATAGTTTTATATTTTTTCCAGTTTGGCTTGTTATTTGTATAATAATAATAATAATAATAATAATAATAATAATAATAATAATAATAATAATAATAATAATAATAATAATAATAATAATAATAATAATAATAATAATAATAATAATAATAATAGAAACCCACAGTAGAGTTTTGTGGTTTTTTATATTTCCATTATTGAAGTTACTACTGACTTCCAAAGTCCAAAAATAATAAAAAAAAACAGTAATGATGATAATAATAATCTATCTATATACATAAGCCATTTCTCCCCTTATAAGGGGAGTGGCTGAGTCAAGGGAAAATGCTCTGACCCTTTGGGAAGTGAAAATACAGAGGAGGGGGTTCTCAATCCCCTTGCTCTGCCCCATTTAGTCGACTTTTACAACACGCAGGGGAACTTGGAGGAAGTTCTAGCCCCCTCCCTCAGTGGATAATAATAATAATAATAATAATAATAATAATAATAATAATAATAATAATAATAATAATAATAATAATAATAATAATAATAATAATAATAATAATAATAATAATAATAATAATGTAAAGTGTTGGGTGCGTTGAAAGGAATGATGAAGAATAGAGGTTGGAAATGAATGTCTAGAAATTTTGTATGAGAAAGTGGTTGTGCCTACTGTGATGTATGGATCAGAGTTATGGGGTATGGAAGTAAGTGAGAGACAGAAACTAAATGTGTTTGAGATGAAAGGCCTGAGGAGAATGATTGGTGTATCTCGCTTGGATAGAGTTGGGAATGAAGTGGTGAGAGCAAGAATGGGTGTGAGGAGAGGATTGGCAGCCAGAGTAGATATGAATGTTCTGAGATGGTTTGGCCATGTGGAGAGAATGGATGATGAAAGACTGCTGAAAAAGGTGATGAATGCGAGAGTTAATGGGAGAAATGCTAGAGGGAGGCCTAGGTTTGGGTGGATGGATGGAGTAAGGAGAGTCCTGAATGATAGGAGGATGGATATGAGGGAAGCAAGTGAGCGAGCTAGGAATAGGAATGAGTGACGAGCGATTGTGATGCAGTTCTGATGGGCATCTGCTGTTACCACGGGGCTGCATATTGCAGAGGTAGCCCTGAGGTAAGGGCAGTAGGGGAGTTGGCATATGAAATGACACAGGTTGTGGAAGAGCCGGGAGGATGGGCTGTGGCACTCCAGCAGTGCTATCTGAATGGTCCTAATCCCCTTGTTGTTTTTTCTTTATGTTGGCTACCCCCCAAATTGGGGGAGACAGCCAAGGTAAATGGAATGAAATAATAATAATAATAATAATAATAATAATAATAATAATAATAATAATAATAATAATAATAATAATAATAATAATAATAATAATAATAATAATAATAATAAGCATAATAATTATATTAGTCTGCATATGTAAAACCAATAACGCAATAACAATAATTAAATAGCATAAACTTACCGTCGTTGACATATACAGGTACGTTACTAGAGGGACTCACACCTACACTGATCATGATATAGATGAAAGCGGATGCCGAATGCCCCACCCCAACGGACAAGAAAACAATATATGCTACCAAGGGAAAAACAGCACCCAAAACTTGCCCCGACATCATGGCCATCATAAACTTCTTTAGAAACATTTCGGTGATACCGAAAAGGACACCTTGGAGCAGGGAACCAGCAGTTAAAAAGAACATTAATAAACTTATTACTTCATATAATGCAGCATTGCAGAAAGTCCTTCCCCACTTATACTTTGGGCGACCCAAGTAGGATGCTCAGGGGAAATTATGGCAGCCCTTAATTGCCAAGGAAAGTGGCATACATAGCAATAAGGATATTTTTACTGATTTTTGCATTTGTTTTATATGTGGAGCAGTGCTTTATGTGTCACAATTATAGTCCCCATTCGAATGGAGGTGACCACAGACATGTTGAAGCTGTGAGGAGGATTTAAGGTGGATGCCTTTCCTAACCCTAAGATGGGATCAAACCAACAGCAGTCGCTTCCCGACTCCAGCACTAAGAAAAAAAGTAGTGCTCCAATAGCAAATAAAGTTTAGCACTTTTAATCATTCCAGAGCTAGGAGACTACAGTAGCTGAAGAGTAATGCTTCAATAGTAAAAAAAAGCTTTAGAACTTCTAATCACTCTAGTGTTACTAACCACTCATGAGTTTTAGAACTTCTCATCATTCCAGAGTTAAGAGACCACAGAAACTGATTGGTAATTCTACATTAGTAAATAAGTTTTAGAACTTCTAATCATTCCAGAGCTACTAACCACTGATGAGTTTTGGAACTTGAAATCACTTCAGAGCTACTCACACTAATGAAAATCTTCATGATGACCATCAATGCCAAGAAACCTTGCTGCCAGGAATCAGCATTAATCTGAGTGAAGTCGGCCAATAAAGAAAAAAGCGTCATCATCATCATTACAGATGTTAGAAGCCTAATCCGATGAGGCATCTAGAAATAAAAGTTAAATATAAGAGTTTAACAGAATACATTTTTCTGCAATGAAATACCCTTTCATGTTAACATTTTACCCTTGTATACCACGTGTGTCAAAGGATGTCACTAACAGTGTCGTAAAGGGGAAAGAGAAATCCGATCTTGTATTTCTTGGTATCAGGAGATCTGCCCCCTGTACAATTGCCCCTGGACAACTGATCACGAAAAACTGCCCTCTAGAAGTATTCTCTTTGAGTGTCCAATATGGAGAATTCACCAATACTAAGAGACATGTTAGGTTACGCTAGGTTAGAGTTTACACTGTAGGCAATATTAATTTCAGATATAAAGCTGGGCTAAAAACATATATCCAGACAGTTGTCCTATGGGGCAGTTGTATTAATTCCTAGTTCAGTGGGAGAGGACACAAAAAAGTTGGAGCTAGGGAATTAAGACTGGATGCTCTTCCTGATGCCCCGTGGTAGACTTGAACACAGGTTTGTTACATCCCAAGTTAAGTGCTCTAACCACTGCACAACTGTGGTCTCCAAAAATTAATTTGCTGATTTATGTCACTATTAATCCTTATTATGAGTGGACACAGACAGGTTGGAGCTGGATAATTGAGACTGGATGCTCCTCTTAACGCCCTACAGTGGGCTTGAACATAGGTTTGTCTCTGCCAGAGTCGAGTGCTCTAGCCATTCAGCTATCACGGTCCCCATTTAGTACTTTCTATGTAATATACAGTAAATATGAGCGATAGGCAAGCAGGAGATGACAACCTTGCAGGTCATGAATTTTTAACCTTGCCACATAAAATCTGATGGAAGATGTGAGGATGGGGAGGGAATGAGAAGGACCCATTCCCCAATTCTTGCTATGTATGTTGCTTCTCAGCTAGCTTCAGCAAGTTATGGTTTCAAGCATGAAAAATTCATAAAACATGCTAAGTGCGACTTTGATTCATCAGGTCGAGGGTTTGCGATCTGCCACAGTCTGAGGTTAGCAAGATCATTCTCTCAGGGTAATGGTCAAACTTACCAAAACCAATGTCTTTTGCAAGCAGGCACAGTCATAACCCTTAGTAGAAACATAATCCGTGATGTAAAACCGATCACACACACATTATAATACTAAAGACATAGTTTCTCAGATACCATATTGTGCTCAACTAGCAAGTGGTTAAAAATGTATGAAGAGCCCTTAGGTACCAGGGTAATAATATGTCTGATCTTGCAAAGATAAGTAACCCCTAAAACCCCACCATGTAAAGTAATATAACCCAGTAAGCTGTTAGGTTATGTTGGGTGATTTTCCTAAAAAGATATAAATACACCTAGAGCACATCATTAGTGCACCAAGGTGCTACCAAGTTTGGCATCGAATACCTAAAAGACGAAACCAAGCTCTAAGCTAATTGATATGCAGGGGAATGAAAGTATTCTACTGAATGCTTATTTGTTCATTTTACTGTTTCATACCAGCCTCGCGGTTCACCTATCGCGGATTCACTATATTGCATTTTTTTTTTTGGCGATTTTTTTTCTGGGTATATGCGAAAATATTAAAATTTTAAGAAATAAAATTTTTCAGCATTTTCATTATTTTATTGAAATTTTTTTTTCATTATTTTATTGATAAAAAAAATGTATTTCCCAGCCTACAAATAATAAAACAGTAAGAAATATTAAAAAAAAAACTAAATTTGTACATGTAACTCTACACCATGTAAAATACGATACGGGTATCAGTGTTTCGGAAAACGCAAAGGGTCGCACCTACGTGAGCTAGCATATATTAAAATTTCCAGTAGTTTCATTATTTTATTGATAAAAAAACGTATTTCTTAGCCTAAGAATAATAAAACAGTAAAAAATAGTAAAAAACATAAATACTAACAGTATTGCACCATGTAAAATACGATACCGGAATCAGCGTTTCGGAAAACGAAAAGGGTCGCACCTATGTGAGCTAGTACATATTGAAATTTTCATTATTCTATTGATAAAGCAAGTATTTCCTGGCCTAAGGGTAATAAAACAGTAATAACTAGTAAAAAACATAAATTTAAACATATAACTCACAGTATTGCACCATGTGAAATACTGTCCGATAGCATACAATGTATTGGCGTCTTGGAAAACGCAAAGGCTCGCACCAAAGATAGATAGTTCATGAAATGCTAGTGGCTGAAAGGGTGGGAGATGACGAATCACATAATTGTTTTTCTGCATGTTCTGTATCATGGGGTCTGATTGGCTTTTTGATTGAAGTTTGGTTCTCCCACCATCTTCCATTGCCTTGCCTCACTCGTTCAGTCTAACTCACATGTGCGCCGTTCTCGTTGTGCTTGTTCATACGTTGTGCTTGTGAGTTCTTTTTACTTACGTATTTCAACCTTTGCAATGCCTCCCAAACGTCCTTCATCTTCTAAGGCTTCTGGTAGTGAGCCTAAGCGGCACAGGAAGATGTTAACCATAATGGATAAGGTGAAACTGTTAGATATGCTGAAAGAAGGAAAAAGGTTTGCGGATGTCGGCCGCTATTTTGGCCTCAATGAATCTACTTTTCGCTACATCAAAAAGGACGAGGCAAAGATCAGGAAAACAGCGACTGTTTCTTTTAATAAATCAGTGAAGATGGTCATAACATCCCGCAATAAGATAATAGTGCGGATGGAATCTGCTTTGGCCCTGTGGATTGCTGATTGCAGAAAGAAGAACATCAGCATAGACAGCAATATCATACAAACAAAGGCGAAGAAGCAGTACGAGACATTCGCTGCAAACGAACCCAGCGACGACAGTGGCGACTGTGGAGAGGAGGAGGGGAGAGAAGAAGATATCGACGACCCACAACCAGGACCCTCCAGCAATTCTCCACAGAGGATACAATCGTTCGTGGCAAGCAAGGGATGGTTTGCCAAATTTCAAAAACGCTATGACCTAAAAAGCGTTTTGGTTTATGGCGAAGCTGCCTCTGCAGATACAACTGCAGCAGAAGATTACGTGAACAACGACTTCAAGAAAATTATCGCCGAAGGGGAATATGCTCCTGAGCAAGTCTTCAACATGGATGAGACTGGGTTATTTTGGAAGAGAATACCATCTCGCACTTTTCTCTTCAAGGAAGAAGCTAAAGCCCCAGGATTTAGAGCGCACAAAGATCGCGTTACCCTCATCATGTGCGGAAATGCTGTGGGCTTCATGTTAAAGCCCGGGTTTATCTACAAGTCAAAGAACCCTAGGGCTTTGAAGAATAAAAACAAGAATCTGCTGCCAGTGTATTGGATGTAAAACCCTAAGGCCTGGATCACGAAAAGCCTCACATCAGACTGGTTTCACCAATGCTTTATCCCTCAGGTCAAAATTTATCTTGCGGAAAAAGGCCTTGAATTTAAAGTCCTTCTTTTGATTGATAAAGCTGGTGGCCACGCAACTAATCTCGAATATAACGGTGTTCAAGTAGAGTTCCTGCCACTGAATACGACGTCACTGATTCAGCCTATGGATCAAGGCGTTATTCGTGTGTTCAAGGCCCTCTACACTCGAAATGCCCTGGCAAACCTAGTTGAATCCATGAATTCGGACAAAGAATTCTCAATGAAGACATACTGGCGTAATTACACGATTGCCACATGCCTTCAAAATATTCAGAATGCAATCAAAGACATGAAGCCGGCCACAATCAGTGCCAGCTGGAAGCAGTTGTGGCCCGAAGTCATCCACGACTACAAGGGATTTGCTCCTGACAAAGTCCATAA
Organism: Halocaridina rubra; assembly: GCA_037179515.1. Lineage (NCBI taxonomy): Eukaryota > Metazoa > Arthropoda > Malacostraca > Decapoda > Atyidae > Halocaridina > Halocaridina rubra. The sequence goes on along the minus strand of JAXCGZ010013494.1, from coordinate 58,341 downwards.
CTCGGCAGTTGCGAAAGCTGTGAAGTTGGCTGCATTGCTAGGAGGAGAAGGCTTCAAAGATATGACTCACGAAGATGTGAATGAACTGATTGACTGCCACTCGCAGCCTTTGACTGATGAAGACTTGGAAGAAATGACAAAATCAGCGAGCAAAGAAGAGGGAGAAGAAGAACAACTTGAGGAAACGCACGAAGAAATTGAAGAACCTGGCCTTACACTCGAACGTTTGGCAGCCATGTATGAACATGCGAAAGCAGTCCAACAACTCTCGCAGGTGCATGACGATAATATGGTTCGTTCGGTGACCTTCTGCAATCTTCTTGACGATGCCATGATTCCTAACAAGACCATCTTTCAACAAAAGAAGAAACAGCGACAGCAACTCCCCACTACCATGTTCTTTGCTCGCAAAAAGCAGCCGTAAAGCTGTTATTGGCTGCGGAATAATTTCCTCTGGAGTCTACAAATGTCATTACCACCTCATTCACGGTAAGTTTACCTATCACATTCATATAAATTTACGTTGCATGCTGTTATTTATAAAGTAAAGGGTGTTTTTTTGACAGTGCAGGGAGGGTTTATACAGTAGACGTAAAAGTAATTGTAAAATACCTATGTACATGAGTATGTCATGTCATTACCACCTCATTCACAGTAAGTTTATCTATCACTTTCATATAAATTTATGCTTGCATGCTGTTATTTATGAAGTAAATGGTGGTTTGTTAACAGTACAGGGAGGGTTTATACAGTAAACGTAAAAATAAATGTAAAACACCTATGTACATATAGTGTGATCTTACTTCGCGGAAATTCACCTGTCGCGGTCAGTCCCGGAACCTAACCCCCGCGATAAACGAGGGATCACTGTACAGCAAAGAGGCTTCAAACTTATGTTGCCAATAGAGTGGCAAAGATTTTTTTATTATACCACACCAACATAGTGGAGATATGTATCCACTACTGAGAATCCTGGAGACAATGCATCCAGAGGGATGACAGCATGTGAACTTGTTTGTAATGAACGTTGGATAAAGGGACTTAGTTTTTTTTTTTTTTATCAAAATAGAAGTAATTGACCCAGGCAGTCTACATTTAACTGTGAAGAATTAGAAAGGATAGCCAGAGTAAAGCCATCCCCAGTAGTTTTTTTTTTTTTTTTAAGAGTGTGACACCAGGACAGGCAAAAACTGCCCTCATCAATAAAGGCCCAGGCACGAGAAAATACCAAGACGAAGGAAAAGAAAAAGGTTAAGGGCAAGGCAGAGATGAGGTAATGTCACACAAAGGAAAACAACAGACAGAAAAAAACAGTCAAAGTACAGAGGACCCAGAGATATGGAGGACTAGGCTCTGAGATGACGAGAGATCTGCTTTTTGAAGGATGAAAGGTCATAAGAATTTGGAAAGACAGAAGGAGGAAGAGAGTTCCAGAGTCTGGGGGTAGATGGGAAGAAGCAGTCGCTGCACCGACCAATCTGCGAGCTACAAATCTCCACACAGTACCTGTGAGATGAGGCTGCTTGGCGAGTGTTACGCGGCCTCAGCAGTGGAGGAGGGATGCAACTCGCCAACTCATCAGAGCAGCGATCGAAGTAGTAGCGATAGAAAAGCGAAAGGGAAGATACCTTACGGCGAAGAGAGAGAGAATCCGGGTTAGAAGTAAGAGAAGGATCATTAATGAGTCTGACTGCCTTAGATTCAACCCTCTCAAGAAGATAAGTAAAGGAAGAATTACCCCAGATGTGTGAGCAGTATTCTAAGCAGGGATGGATAAGACCTTTGTAAATTTTAAGTAACTGCAATGAGGAAAAGTAATGACGAAAACAAAACAAAACCCCCATTTATTTGGATGAAGATTTAGAAATTTGGATTATGTGATTACTCCAAGACAAGTTAGAGGCTATATGGATTCCTAATATATTGATAGAGTTAAGAGGGTAAATTTCATTAGTTTCGAAGACAATAGGGTTATCAGGAGGAGAAGAAGATAAAGAGATAGCCAGAAACTGTGTCTTGGAGGCATTGAATTTAACTAAATTTTGAGTGCCCCATTCAGATACTCTCTGCAAATCGGAGTTAAGAGTAGAAGAAAGAGTGGTACGAGATTGATTACGAGTAACAGATGAAGGTTGTGAAGAAAAGGCAGAGGAAAAGTGAAGGGTAGAATCATCAGCAAAGGCATGAAGAAGAGAGGAAGATGGGGATTGTAGAAGATCATTGATGAAGAGAAGGAAGAGAGTAGGTGAAAGAACAGAGCCCTGTGGAACACCACTGGTAACAGACAAAGGGCTAGATGTCGCGCCATCAACAACTACAGATAAAGAACGGTCAGTAAGAAAACTGGAAATCAGAGAACAGAAAGAAGGGGTAAAGCCATAGGCAGGGAGTTTGGCCAACAGAGCCTTGTGCCAGACTATGTCAAAAGCCTTAGAGATATCAAGGGAAACGACAATGGATTCCCAATAGTTCCTCAGAGAAGCTAACCATACATGAGTAAGATAGGACAGGAGATCACCAATGGATCTTGCCTTGTGGAAGCCGTACTGGTGATCGGAGATAAGTGAGTTAGATTCAAGGTGTTTCAAGAAGTGAGCATTGAGTAAAGTTGTTATTGATACTCAAGATGATCATACAAGTAGATTCTTGAGATATTACTCCTCATGGCATAGACTGAAGAAAGCGGTTGCTTGGTTTCAAAGACTACATCAAATACTTAGAAAGAACCCATATCAAAGGGGACCACTAGTAGCAGATGAGATGAGAATTGCTGAAGAAGCTATCATCAGATATACCCAGAATACACTTTTAGATGAAAGGAAGATTAGTAAATTGAATCCCAAGAAGACAACCTCAGGTCTTTTGTTGGTGGGAGGAAGACTAACAAAATTAAGACAAGAGGATTGCACTAAGCATCAGTTTATATTGCCAAGTGATCACCCAATCTCAAAGCTCATTATAGACGTTTACCACAGGAAGGCAGGGCATGCTGGAGTAGAGCGTGTACTGGCAGCTACCAGGAGGCGATATTGGATAATTAAAGGAAGAAAACTAGTAAAGAAGATAGTGCACCAGTGTATTATCTGTAGGAAGCTGAGAGGTAAAACAGAAATCCAGCGGATGGCCAATTTGCCAGAAGCTAGGGTTACCCCATGTGAACTCCCTTTTTCCAGAGTGGGAGTGGATTACTTTGGCCCATTCATTGTGAAAAGAGCACGCTCAGAGGTAAAGAGGTATGGTTGCATCTTTACTTGCCTCGCTATCAGAGCTATACATATTGAAGTGGCGCATTCTCTTGACACAGATAGCTTCATCAGTGCACTGGAGAGATTCATGGCTGGAAGGGGAGAACCAAAGGAAATATGGTCTGATAATGGCACAAATTTTATTGGGGCTCAGCATGAATTATGTCGTGCCTTAGAGGATTGGAACCAGAATCAGATCCATGAGCATCTGTTGAAAAGGGAAGTCACTTGGAAGAGTAATCCTCCTGGAGCCTCTCACATGGGTGGCATCTGGGAGAGGCAAATTAGAACCATAAGATCTGTGTTGGCAGAGGTGATGAAACAACAAATTATGAATGACGAAACCTTTGTAACTTTGCTGACCATTGTTGAAGGTTTCATAATCGGTAGGCCTATCACCAAGGTATCTGATGATCCTAGAGATGAAAGACCTTTGACACCCAATACGAAAAAGGTGCAATATTTAGCAGACGTTTTCTGGCTTAGCTGGTTACGGGAGTACCTACCCCCTTACAAGAGCGCAAACAATGGCAGAAAACACATCCTAATCTTAAGATAGGAGACTTAGTGCTTCTGAAGCAAGACAATGTTCCTAGAAATCAATGGCCGCTAGCACTAGTGACTGGGGCACATAAAGGTGATGATGGGTTGGTACGTTGTGTAAATGTGAGAAGGCAACATGTACATATGAGAGGCCCATTACTAAAATTTGTGTGCTAGAAAGTGCTACCATGGATGAAAATTAGAAATAGAGGTGTATTATATATATATATATATATATATATATATATATATATATATATATATATATATATATATATATATATATTTATTTATTTATTTATTTTATTTATTTTTATTTTTTTAATTGATTTGTTTAATTATTTTGTAACCTATGCAGTACTTTGATATGTATGGTTTTATGATTTGATGCTGAACTTTGCAACCCAGTTGTTACATAGTGTATAATGCACTATCCCAGTAAGTGCATTGGGGCCGGGATGTAACACCTGGTAACATTTTAGAATTTTAAATTTGGCACTTCTTCATATTGTGCAGGTTGCCATCTAGTAACAGAAAAAGAAAGAAGCAGTGGGCCAGAAATGTAAACAGACACCTCATGTATTGTTTTCTTGTGATTACCTAATTGTGATTACCTAATTGTGTTTACGGGAAAGAGCCCAAAGCTCGTATCTTCCCGTCTCCTGATCGGTTCCATTTTATACTTAGTGATACTTATCATACCTGTCCTTAAAACTATGGATTGAGATAGCATTACCTACCTCCTCGCTTAGCCAATTCCAATTATCAACTACTCTTACACTGAAAAAGTATTTCCTTACATCCTGCAAAGAAGTTTTCTTACGAAGCTTCAAACTATGACCTCTAGTTCTAGAGCCAGCCATATCAAAATATCGATCTCTATCCACTCTATCATAACCATGAAGGAATTTGAAGACTGTCACCATATCCCCCCTCAATCTTCTAGCTTCGAGTGATGGTAAGTCTAATTCCCTCAGCCTCTCATCATAACTGAATTGCGTATTTCTGGCACCAGTTTCGTGGCATGTCTTTGAACTTTTTCAAGCTTAGCTATGTGCTTTTTCAAGTGCGGATTCCAAAAGGGGGCTGCATATTCAAGTTTTGGCCTCACATAGGTTACATAAATATTTCTGAACATTTCCTTGTCCATGTGCCTGAAGGCTACCCTTACATTTGATAAGAATGCATATGCTGCCCTTACTATGCCATTTATATGTATTTCTGGAGATAAATCTGCCAGTATGTTTACTCCTAGATCGCTCTCATTTTCTGTCTCTTGAAGTTGTACTGCAGCCACCGAGTAGTCAAGCTTGGGCCTTCTTGCACTTGTACCCATTCTCATTACCTTACAATTTGAAGTATTGAATTTCATTAGCCATTTGAAGTGTTTTTTGTATATTTTGTACCCATGAGAGCCAGAAAATGTAAGTAATATATATTGTCATTATATAGTGGTAAAAATGTATAGTTAAATTTATTAGATAATAATAGTTTTAAGGTAAAATTCATGTGTAAAAGCGAGAATTTTGATGACGCCGTTACTGGTAGGCCATGTTTGAACATGTACATGAAGCAGACTTGCTGAAAATAAGATTATTGAATATTAGGAGTGACAGCCTTGTTATTTTGACTTAAGATTTGTGTAGCCTATTATATTGTATAAATATTTGTCACAGTTTCACATCATGTCTTAGGCTATTTAATAGCCTTGGCTACTTAAAGTTTTGATATTTTTTTTTTTTGTGCCATTATTTCCTAGTCACTAGACCAGACTTTGAGTGATATTATTAAAGATTTTTTATTTTTATAACTTTAGGCCTAGCTAGGCTAGGTTAGTCTTGATAGATATATCTTTGATGATTAATATATTTTGTTTACTTAAAGTAAAAATACTATTTCTGATATCTATTATATATATATATATATATATATATATATATATATATATATATATATATATATATATATATATATATATATATATATATATATATATATATATATATATATATATATATATATATATATATATATATATATATATATATATATATATATTGGGGCATATTTTATAAATATTTTTCTTTGATTACAGTATATATATTAAAATACTGTTTACTTTATATTTGCCATAAATTTAATGCTACTGATGATTAGTTAATATACCTCAGATGATTAATTAGTATGCCTAATTGTATTTATGTTCTTTTCTATAATTATTATATGACTCTTGCACTACTTTATTATGTGTTTGTTTATTTAATCTTATATTTATGTCTCATAAGTTATATGTATAACATTATATATATATATATATATATATATATATATATATATATATATATATATATATATATATATATATATATATATATATATATATATATATATATATATATATATATATATATATATATATATATATATATATGCGCTGTATACAAAGATTTATAGAATTTTATGTCTTGCTTTTTATTTAATTTTGAATATGCCATTTATTATAAATATTATTTTGCTATGATGATTATTTCTTTTGTATTTGATATGTCAGTATGTAATTTCTATGTTTACTTATATACTTGTTTTTCTTTGTTTTTAATCTACAGTTTGGACCACTCGTTTGTTCGTTCTTCAATAAACCATTGAAACGAGTCCCAAAAATCTGGTTTTTTAATGCTCTATAAACCTAGAATATAAAATAGAAAGTAATACAAGAAAAATATTAGTTCATACCTGTAGATTAATATACCTACTTACACAGGAGGTGTAACACTACGTATATTGCAACTAAGCCTCCGAACCATTAGCATCGCAAAGAAGGTCAAAGATCAGGGGAGTCTCTTCTTCAACACTAAAATCATCCCTCGTAATGTTGATGATGAGATCTTCGTACACATTAACAAGTGCTTTAAGTGCTACAGCTTAGACCACGCCATAAGGGACTGCCCTAGCAATATCACTATTTGCTCGGAATGCTCGGAAATTGGTCAATGTTGGAATGACAAAAAATATAAGACTCAGACCTAAAAGTATATTAACTGCTCAGGGGAATACTCCACACTAGCTGCTTGATCCCCCCTGAAGAAGAAACTAAGAAAGGAGAAATTGGCTGAAATAAGCAGCCGTAAAGGACCTACATTATCCAACTCTGAAGCAGTAGGAACAACTCTTCTCTCAAATCTTCCATTATGCCAAATGAACAATTAAAATATTCCATGAAACCTGAAGAGATGACCACCATCATAATTAGTGCTACGGTATTTGGCCAAATGATAAACTCTACTCGCTCTGGTACTTTCGAAGTGTGTTAAAGATGCTTACCGACTTAACAATTACCAACTATGAAGCAACCTTAAAATGTGTCTGAAGACCCTCATCTGAAGGTAAACCCTACCAACTCAGCATTTCTTGTAAATACTTCTGCACCTGATGACCCACTTGTCATCTCAACTGAAGGACATTCCGACATGGAAGATGTCCGGTTTTATCAAGAAAGCAGGAAAAGATCCCCCAGTCTCCTAAAGGGGCAATTCCCAGGATGTCTTTCTCATGGGCCGAGTACATACCTACATTATACCTGAATTAAAAGCAGAAAAACAATCCAGAAACCAAGTACTGAAATAAAATGAAAGAAAAAAAGTTGAGGTATGACCTCAACTTTAAAATCCTTGTGACCAATAATAAAATCCTACCCCCTGATTATGGAAGACAGTACACTACGAGATCTACTCGGGGCTGCATCAAGATAATTTAGGGCCTATGCACCTCATCCTGAGGGCCTCCTTACCCCACTCCATATATTTTTTAAGGAAAAAATCAAATGATGGTAGTTATACTTATGTATTGTGAATTCAGCTAGCCAGATCATAAACTATAAGGTAATATAACATCTCTGTAAGATTCAATTTGCATACATTAATTAGCAACATTTTTACTGAGAATATTTAGATAAAAAAAACTCTTTCAACAAACTAAGTTCTGATAAAACAAAAAGTAGTAATCAAATGAACTAGATGAAATACTTCACAGATAAAAGTCTAAGTAACTAAAAGTTAGCCTTTCGAGCTTTCATAGCAGCAAACTGGGAAGCTACATTCTCAAAATCAATCACACGTGTTAGATCACTTTCAATAGACTTGATGGCAAGACGGTTCAGCTTATCTTGACTAATTGTAGCACGCCTTTCACTTTTCACCAGATTCATTTTTGAGAAGCTGCGTTCTGCTTCACACACTGTGACATGCAATGATAAAAATATTCTCAAGGCTATGCAGACATTTGGAAAAGTTGCTTCCAAATTCTGATGTTTTATGAACTTGAGTAATGACAATGGTGAATCCAATTTCTCGTTCAGCCTGATCATGAAATCATAGAAATGCTCAAATTCATCAACACAGTCAGAATCAAAATAATTTCTGTATTTTGATGTGAGTTGGAGTAGTCTAGCTGGCAGCTGCTCTATTTTGATCTGAGAAACACTTAAGAAACGCAAAATCATTTTCTAGTCCATAGTTTATCGACGATTACAGTGAAAGTTTTGATTACCATAACCAACATATATACTGGATATTCTGAGTTGAAATAATTCTGTTTTGAAAGAGAGGGAATATTTATTATCCAAACAAACCATACAAAATGAAGAAATTTAAATAGTCATAAGGAAATTAGACAATAATTTGAACATTTTAACAGAATTGAAATAGAAACTTATAAATGTGTAATGTCTTAGTTTGCTGGTCTGGGTACTTTTGTTTACAGAATTTTATTTTTATTTTTCTTATTTATGCAGTATATGTAATAGCAATATTGTAAGAATTACAATCATAAGTTTAATAATATGATTAATGATAGCTGGTTCAAAATCAACCAAACCATTCTGTTTATAATAATTATAATGCCAACATTAATAGCAAATATTAATAAATAAGTAGAATAATCTTAACTTCCCTCATAATATTGACGATGATGACGGTGGCGACGACAACAACGATGATGAATTTCTTCATAATAACAAGAGATATCGAATAAAAATTTCAATAAATATAATTGATGGTGATGGTGATCAGTGGTGCCACAGCGGCGCTGCAGTGAGCTCTGGCAGTACTGCACCCGTATGTACAGTAGTTTCCCAAATTCTCGTTATTCCATCACTTTTTTTTCTAGCACAGAATCATATTTATCCAGTCGCAGCAAACTTAAGTAAGGAACAAAATGAATATATACATGTAAAGTCCAAAACTAAATGTAAGTCAGTGTCATACCAAGCAGCTCTCACAGAAGTTCAAGTTGCACTTCATTATATGGTACACATCCAACTCCAAGTAGGTAGCATTGCTATATGCATAGCGACCAAACTGAACGAGAGACTGTTGACTTACCGTGGCCTATTTCTGCTCAGGGGTGGGTGCCGTGTATTACTATTTAATATCATTTATATTTAGACAAGAAGATAGCACAGATGAAAAAATACAAGTATGTGTACTTGTTAGTACTATTAATAATATAAGAATTATAAATGGTCCTTATACATTAAAGTACTAGGCATTCGCTATTTATGATGTAGTGGACTGGGCTGCTAGCTTCACATTGCCATTATTGTTTTTAAGTATTATTATTTAGTATTTACATTTTTCAAGCTCATGGGCCCCCCCAAGACAAAGGGCCTCCATCCCGGACTCCCCAGGCGCCATTGTTAATACGACCCTGATACTATAAATAATCTACGTTAACTTTTTATTATTCTCACCACTATTACTATTATTATTATATTTACTTTACTGTTATCACTCTCTTTATCCAATATTATATCTATTCTCATTTGTTTCTAACTACTAATACTGTTGCCACTATTAGTATTTACTTTTCTATTAAACTCCTCTACTACCACTCCTCCATAATATAATATTTTTGTTCAGCACCTTATTCACTCTCACCTGTTCAACACACTTTAGAACAAGGGTCTGCCTGCAACCTCCGAGAGAGATGGCCTGGTACATCGAACGTGATGTCACACCATCTGGTTCCGCTTTACTGCCCGCTCCTCATCTGAAGTACTTTTCCCATTCTCGCTCTTGCAGTATCTTATTGAGCTGAATCCCTGTCAGCATCACTGCATATTATTAGTGATAGTTCAAGTAGTCCATTAAAATATGTAATTACTGTACCTAAATGCAAGTAAATGACATTAAACCTATTTTTTGATAGCTGTTATCATGTTTTATCGTCCCCTAATTCTCTTACGAATTAAAGTATAGTTATACTCTTTACATCCAAGTCTGTGATGTATGTTGAGAGTCTATGTTTTTTAATGAGTGTGACACCAGGATGGGCAATAGAAATTGCCCTCAATGGAAAAAAAAAAAAAACGGAGATGGAGCGTTGTGACTCTACAGATGTAAGGGGATAATAAGAGATGAGTAACGAATATGAAGTAATATTCTGTGTAGATGTAGGTATAGAAAAAACTTTTCATCAAAGTTGACCTGGTCAGTCCTACATAAGTCCAAGACCTTCAGCTGTAGTATTACAACGGGCAGCTGTGCCATATGCCAACCTTCTACAGGGTAACTATCTTTGTGTTCAATTATTTAGATGAATATCGTAATTCTGTCATTCTAATACGTATTAGAATATAAAATCTGTAGCTGAAAGGTTGATGTTCTCTAATACCTGCCCGTGAGTTTCCATCTCTGCAATCTGAAGGGGGTGGGATATTTTCTACTGTAAATACTGATTGAAACTCCTTGTTCAGTTCTTTGCAGATCTCTTCATCTGTCTCAGTGATGTTTCCATCGGCTCTCTTAAGCCTTAAATCTTGTTCTTTTACCTTCAGTTTTTCTCTGATAAAGTTGTGGAAAAGCTTGCGATTTTCCTTAGCCTTCCTGGTGATGTCCCTTTCATAGTCTCTCTCTGCCTCTCTTCTTTTACTTAGGTAATCATTTCTTGCTCTTTTGTAGGTTTGCCAGGCATTTATGTTATTTCTCCTCCTATACCTTTTCCAGCATTTGTCTCTCCACTCCTTAGCTCTTTTACACTCATTATCAAACCATTTCTCTATGGCATGAATTTTACACCAAGTTTGGTGAGAGGTATGCAGCAATCTACTATCTTTCCATATTTCTCACAAAAGATGTCGTACATTTCTTGTACAGATTTGTTGTAAAATAAGGTTCTCCAGTCAATAACTGTAAAAAGCTCATTCATTTTGATGTAATCTCCTTTTGGATAATTCCTCCTCATGTCCTCAGTGCTTCTACTTTCAGGCAGAATATCTTCAATGATATACTCCATCAACAACACATAGTGGTCACGCTTTCCAATTGGTGGTTTACACTCAATTTTTTCAATATCCAACACATTATCTGTGAATACTAGATCAAGTAGTGATGGCTCATCCCCACCCCTGGCCCTCGTTGGTTCCATTCCCTTGAATGCAATCTAGGAATCTTGCCCCGAATGAGTCCTCACCACTGTGTGGGTCAAGATTTATCCAATCTATCTCTTTTTGATTAAAATCTCCCATAATCAGAGTCCTACATTTCCTTTCCCGTGCCATGTTAACAACTGAGTTTTTTACTTCAATAGTACCTATATGACTTTCCTCATAAACTTCTAGCCTATGTTGGTTCCATGGTGGGTTATTTACAACAGCTATTATAATGCTGTCTGACCCAGTATTTATGTGAGCATCAAGAAATTCCTTGAACTCACTTTCTATAGCCAAGTTTATTTCATCAACCTGAATCCTCTCACTTAAGAGCAGTGCTATCCCTCCACTAGTCCTCTCAGATCTTTCAACCCTTAATATTCTGAAGCCCTCAGGAAAAACTGCTACACTGTTTATGTCCTCACGCAACTTAGTCTCTGTAACTGCCACTATATCTGCCTTACTGTTGTAAATCCTATCTTTTAATTCTACTGCCTTACAAGCTAATCCATCAGCATTTGTGTATAGCAATGTTAATGAGGCCTCATCCCCTGATCTTCTGTCATTATCTTCTTTATCTCCCCTTTGTCTTGAAGAACTCTGAAATGAAAATTTTTCTTCTCTTCTTCATTTCTTTCCTCATTTAACCTTCTTGCCTCTTGCAACAATTTTTTTTTTATCTTTCCCATCTCTTCCTGTGTTCTGTATCATCTAATGAACACTTCTTTGAATGCTTGAAGGTCTTTTAGACTTTTTTCCTCTTCACTATTTCTCTACATGTTTCCCCTCTCTCAAAGGTTATTTTTGTTGGTCTCTGCTTTCCCTCCCTCGAATATTTGACTAGTTGGTGAATGTTTACAATATCCTCAGGACCACAAACTACTCTAAGCTTTCTTATCAGGTCTACAACCCTAGCTTTATTTTCTTCAAGTCTCCCCTGCCACGTTGGCTCCTGGAATTTGCTTATGCCTGAGATTACCACTGTCTGCTCTTTATCAAGTGCCTGCTTAATCAGTGGATTTGCCCTTTCCATCACAACATCTTTCATTTTTTTTTTATTACTGTTACTTTATTGTCAACTGTTTGTATGTTTTCCAGTGCCACCACCTTCACAGCCTCTTTTACTGTCACATTCCCCTTTAGTGCAGCAGCAAAGGAAGTTTTCATGGCATCATGTTCCGTATTACGCTCCTGAAACTTTTCTAAACTGTTTGATGTTTTCCTTAATCTGAACATTCCAAGCTGCAATTTCGTCTCTCTCAGAAGAAGAGAGCAGTGAACTAACATTTACTTCATTTAGGATGTATGTATGTATGTATGTATTTTTTTTTTAACCTAATTGTGCTTACGAGAAAGAACCCAAAGCTCGTATCTTCCCGTCTCCTGATCGGTTCCATTTTGTACTTAGTGATACTTATCATACTTGTCCTTAGGACTACGGATTGAGTTAGCATTAGCTACCTCCTCACCCAGCGAATTCCAATTATCAACTACTCTTACACTAAAAAAGTACTTTCTTACATCCTGCATAGGAGTTTTCTTTCGAAGCTTCAAACTATGACCTTTTTTGTTTTTTTTCTTTGATGTTCCCCTTTGAGGGTGAGCGGACCTTCCCTTGTGGCCCGCAGGTGGGGTAAGATTTTGTTGATTGGAGGTGGTATTTGCTCTTGAGGGCGAATGGGCTTTCCTATTTGGCATGGAGGTGGGGTGAAATCTGGTTATTGTTGGTGGTATTCACTCTTGAGGGCGATCGGACTTTCCTATTTTGGCCCGTAGGTGAGGTTGTGCAAAACTGTAGAGATAATGGAAACATAAGTGTTCAGCTGAGGATTATAAGTTTACATCAAATAATTTTAATAAATTCCTGTTTTAGTGGTGAGAGAGAGTTATTACATGGTTATCTTGGTGGACGGTATTGACTGATGATATTTAGTAGACTGTTCATGTAGTTGCTTGTTGCTAGTCTGATTATGGAGCTACCAACATGAAGGGCATTTGGATCTTCGCTGGATGTTGTGAGGGCACCAGTTTTCTGTCGAATTTCTGAAAAGGAATCACATTCGAGGATGTAGTGGAGCAGTGGATGTGGTGAGGCTACCTGGCAAAAGGTGCATTTCCTGCCATATCAAAATATCGATCCCTATCCACTCTATCATAACCATGAAGGAATTTAAAGACTGTCACCATAGCCCCCTCAAGCTTCTAGCTTCGTGTGATGGTAAGTCTGATTCCCTCAGCCTCTCATCATAACTGAGATTGCGTATTTCTGACACCAGTTTCTTGGCAAATCTTTGAAATTTTTCAAGGTTAACTACATGCTTTTTCAAGTGTGGATTCCAAAAGGGGGCTGCATATTCAAGTGTTGGCCTCACATAGGTTACATAAATATTTCTGAACATTTCCTTGTCCATGTGCCTGAAGGATACCCTTACATTTGCTAAGAAAGCATATGCTGCCCTTACTATGCCATTTATATGCAATTCTGGAGACAAATCGGCCAGCATGTGTACTCCTCGATCTCTCTCATTCTCTCTCTCCTGAAGACTATTTACATCTTCCTCAAGTTCTCTACCAATGTTCTCGCTTCCTACTTTCTTCACAATCTTTGCATCATCTGCAAACATATTCATGAATGAATTTACAGACTCTGGTAGGTCATTTACATATACAAGGAACAAATGTAGCCCTAAAACTGAACCCTGTGGAACTCCACTACTAACTTTTCTGCATTCAGACAATGATTGTCTTACTCTAACCCTCTGTTCCCTTCCTTCTAAATATGTTTTTATCCATCCCAAGACATTTATGCCTCTTTTAGCCATTGCTTGCAGCATCTTAATAAATCTCCCTTGTGGGACAGTGTCAAATGCTCTCTGGAAGTCTAGGAATATGCAATCTGCCCAGCCCTCTCTTTCCTTTAAGATTCGGCTTACTTCATCCTAAAATTCTAATAAGTTTGTTACTGTTGATCTACCTTCTCTGAAGCCATGTTGTCTCACTAACAAAATGTTGAAGGATTCCAAGTGAAGAGAGACATGTTTCGTTACTAGTTTCTCCATAACTTTGCAAACTATGCTGGTCAAGGAAACTGATCTATAGTTTAGAGCCATAACCCTCCTTCCCTTTTTGAAGATAGGTATCACGTTCACTTGTTTCCAGCATCTTGGAATCTCCCCTTACTCCAGTGACTTTTTAAATATGATACTTAGTGCCACTGATATTGAATTCGCACGTATTGTTAAGTACATGAGGGGATATATCATCAGGACCTGTAGGTTTATGGACATCTAACTCATCAGCACTTTGCACACCTCTATGAGTGGCTGGGGTATTTTCTACTGTAAATATTTGTTCATTTCTTTGCAGCTCTCTTCATCCATCTCAGTGATGCTTCCAAGCACTCTCTTAAGCCTTAAAACCTGTTCTATTATCTTCAGTTTTCATCTGATGAAACTGTGGAAAAGCTTGGGATTTTCTTTAGCCTTCCTGGTGATGTTCCTTTCATTGTCTCTCTCTGCCTCTCTTCTTTTACTTAGGGAGTCATTTCTTGCTATTATGTAGGTTTGCCAGGCATTTATGATATTTTTCCTCCTATTTTCCAGCATTTGTCTCTCCACTCCTTAGCTCTTTTACACTCATTATCGAACCATTTCTCTATGACATGAATTACACCTACTTTGGTGACAGGCATGCAGCAATCTATTATCTTCCCATATCCTCACAAAAGATGTTGTACATTTCTTGTACAGATTTGTTGTAAAATAAGGTGTTCCAGTCAGTAACTTCAAAAAGCTCATTTTAATGTAATTATCCTTTCGGATAGTTCCTCCTCGTGTCCTCAGTGCCTCCACTCTCAGGCAGAATATCTTCAATGATATACTCCATCAACAACACATAGTGGTCACTCTTTCCGATTGGTGGTTCATACTCAATTTTTTCAATATCCAACTCGTTATCTCTGAATACTAGATCAAATAGTGATAGTTCATCCCCACCCCTGGCCCTCGTTGGTTCCATTACATGTTGGTGTAGGAAATTCCTTTGTACGCAATCTAGGAATCTTGCCCCGAATGAGTCCTCACCACTATGTGGGTCAAGATTTATCCAGTCTATCTCTTTATGATTAAAATCTCCCATAATCAAAATCCTACATTCTCTCTCACGTGCCATGTTAACAACTGAGTTTATGACTTGAGTAGTACCTATATGACTTTCCTCATAAACTTCTAGCCTATGTTGGTTTCATGGTGGGTTATATACTACAGTTATTGTTATGCTCTCTGACTCAATATTTATGCGAACAACAAGAAATTCATTGAACTCACTTTCTATAGACCAGTTTATTTCTTCAACCTGAATCCTTTCACGTAAAAGCAGTGCTATCCCTCCGCCAATCCTCTCAAATCTTTCAACGCTTAATATTCTGAAGCCCTTAGGAAGAACTGTGACACTGTTTATGTCCTCACTCAACTTAGTCTCTGTAACTGCTACTATATCTGCCTTACTTCTGTGAATCCTATTTTTTAATTCCACTGCCTTATCATCTAATCCATCAACGTATGTGTATAACAACCTCAGTGAGGCCCCATCCCCAGATCTTCTGTCATTTTCTTCTTTATCTCCCATTTGTGTGGAAGAAATCTGAAATTAAATTTTTTCTTCTCTACTTCATTTCTTTCCTCATTTAACCTTCTTTTTGTTTGTTTGTTTGTCTTGCCTCTTGTGACAAGTTTTTGATCCTTTCGATCTCTCCCTATGTACTGTATCGTCTAATGAATACTTTTTTGAATTCTTGAAGGTCTTTTAGACTTATTTTCCTCATCAATATTTCTCTATATGTGTCCCCTCTCAAATGTTACTAATGTTGGTCTCTGCTTTCCCTCCATAGAATATTTACCTAGTTGGTAAATGTTTGCAACATCCTCAGGATCACAAACTACTCTAAGTTTTCTTATCAGGTCAACAACCCTATCTTTATTTTCTTCAAGTCTCCCCTGCCATTCTGGGATTTGCTTATGCCTAAGATTACCACTGTCTTCTCTTTATCAAGTGCCTGTTTAATCAGTGGATTTGCCCTTTCCATTATAACGTCTTTCATTTTTTCGATTACTCTGTGATTAGCTAATTGTGTTTACGGGAAAGAACCCAACTCTCGTATCTTCCCGTCTCCTGATCGGTTCCATTTTGTACTAAGTGATACTTATCAAACCTGTCCTTAAAACTATGGATTGAGATAACATTAACTACCTCCTCGCTTAGCGAATTCCAATTATCTACTACTCTTACACTGAAAAAGTATTTCCTTACATCCTGCAAAGAAGTTTTTTTTACAAAGCTTCAAACTATGACCTCTAGTTCTAAAGCCAGCCATATCAAAATATCGATCCCTATCCACTCTATCATAACCATGAAGAAATTTAAAGACTGTCACCATATCCCCCCTTAATCTTCTAGCTTCAAGTGATGGTAAGTCTAATTCCCTCAGTCTCTCATCATAACTGAGATTGCGTATTTCTGGCACCAATTTCGTGGCATGTCTTTGAACTTTTTCAACCTTAGCTATGTGCTTTTTCAAGTGTGTCTGTGTGTGATTACCATATTGTGCTTATGGGAAAGAGCCCAAAGCTCGTATCTTCCCGTCTCCTGATCGGTTCCATTTTGTACTTAGTGATACTTATCATACCTGTCCTTAAAACTATGGACTGAGATAGCATTAACTACCCCCTCGCTTAGCGAATTCCAATTATCAACTACTCTTACACTGAAAATGTATTTCCTTACATCCTGCAAAGAAGTTTTTTTTACAAAGCTTCCAGACTATGACCTCTAGTTCTAGAGCCAGCCATATCAAAATATCGATCCCTATCCACTCTATCATAACCATGAAGAAATTTAAAGACTGTCACCATATCCTCCTCAATCTTCTAGCTTCGAGTGATGGTAAGTCTAATTCCCTCAGCCTCTCATCATAACTGAGATTGAGTATTTCTGACACCAGTTTCTTGGCAAATCTTTGAAGTTTTTCAAGGTTAACTACATGTTTTTTCAAGTGTGGATTCCAAAAGGGGGCTGCATATTCAAGTGTTGGCCTCACATAGGTTACATAAATATTTCTGAACATTTCCTTGTCCATGTGCCTGAAGGATACCCTTACATTTGCTAAGAAAGCATATTCTGCCCTTACTATGCCATTTATATGCAATTCTGAAGACAAATCGGCCAGCATGTGTACTCCTCGATCTCTCTCATTCTCTCTCCTGAAGACTATTTACATCTTCCTCAAGTTCTCTACCAATGTTCTCGCTTCCTACTTTCTTCACAATCTTTGCATCATCTTCAAACATATTCATGAATGAATTTACAGACTCTGGTAGGTCATTTACATATACAAGGAACAAATGTAGCCCTAAAACTGAACCCTGTGGAACTCCACTACTAACTTTTCTGCATTCAGACAATGATTGTCTTACTCTAACCCTCTGTTCCCTTCCTTCTAAATATGTTTTTATCCATCCCAAGACATTTATGCCTCTTCTAGCCATTGCTTGCAGCATCTTAATAAATTTCCCATTTGGGACAGTGCCAAATGCTCTCTGGAAGTCTAGGAATATGCAATCTGCCCAGCCCTCTCTTTCCTTTAAGATTCGGCTTACTTCATCCTAAAATTCTAATAAGTTTGTTACGGTTGATCTACCTTCTCTGAAGCCATGTTGTCTCACTAACAAAATGTTGAAGGATTCCAAGTGAAGAGAGATATGTTTCGTTACTAGTTTCTCCATAACTTTGCAAACTATGCTGGTCAAGGAAACTGATCTATAGTTTAGAGCCATAACCCTCCTTCCCTTTTTGAAGATAGGTATCACGTTCACTTGTTTCCAGCATCTTGGAATCTCCCCTTACTCCAGTGACTTTTTAAATATGATACTTAGTGCCACTGATATTGAATTCGCACGTATTGTTAAGTACATGAGGGGATATATCATCAGGACCTGTAGGTTTATGGACATCTAACTCATCAGCGCTTTGCACACCTCTGTGACTGAAAGGATGATGTCCTTTATTACCGGCCAGTGAGCTTCTCTCTCTGTAATCTGAGTGGCTGGGGTATTTTCTACTGTAAATACTTGTTCATTTCTTTGCAGCTCTCTTCACCCATCTCAGTGATGCTTCCAAGCACTCTCTTAAGCCTTAAAACCTGTTCTATTATCTTCAGTTTTCATCTGATGAAACTGTGGAAAAGCTTGGGATTTTCTTTAGCCTTCCTGGTGATGTTCCTTTCAGTGTCTCTCTCTGCCTCTCTTCTTTTACTTAGGGAGTCATTTCTTGCTATTATGTAGGTTTGCCAGGCATTTATGATTTTTTTCCTCCTATTTTCCAGCATTTGTCTCTCCACTCCTTAGCTCTTTTACACTCATTATCGAACCATTTCTCTATGACATGAATTACACCTACTTTGGTGACAGGTATGCAGCAATCTATTATCTTCCCATATCCTCACAAAAGATGTACATTTCTTGTACAGATTTGTTGTAAAATAAGGTGTTCCAGTCAGTAACTTCAAAAAGCTCATTTTAATGTAATTATCCTTTCGGATAGTTCCTCCTCGTGTCCTCAGTGCCTCCACTCTCAGGTAGAATATCTTCAATGATATACTCCATCAACAACACATAGTGGTCACTCTTTCCGATTGGTGGTTCATACTCAATTTTTTCAATATCCAACTCGTTATCTCTGAATACTAGATCAAATAGGGATAGTTCATCCCCACCCCTGGCCCTCGTTGGTTCCATTACATGTTGGTGTAGGAAATTCCCTTGTACGCAATCTAGGAATCTTGCCCCGAATGAGTCCTCACCACTATGTGGGTCAAGATTTATCCAGTCTATCTCTTTATGATTAAAATCTCCCATAATCAAAATCCTACATTCTCTCTCACGTGCCATGTTAACAACTGAGTTTATGACTTGAGTAGTACCTATATGACTTTCCTCAAACTTCTAGCCTATGTTGGTTTCATGGTGGGTTATATACTACAGTTATTGTTATGCTCTCTGACCCAATATTTATGCGAACAACAAGAAATTCATTGAACTCACTTTCTATAGACCAGTTTATTTCTTCAACCTGAATCCTTTCACGTAAAAGCAGTGCTATCCCTCCGCCAATCCTCTCAAATCTTTCAACGCTTAATATTCTGAAGCCCTTAGGAAGAACTGTGACACTGTTTATGTCCTCACTCAACTTAGTCTCTGTAACTGCTACTATATCTGCCTTACTTCTGTGAATCCTATTTTTTAATTCCACTGCCTTATCATCTAATCCATCAACGTATGTGTATAACAACCTTAGTGAGGCCCCATCCCCTGATCTTCTGTCATTTTCTTCTTTATCTCCCATTTGTGTGGAAGAAATCTGAAATGAAATTTTTTCTTCTCTACTTCATTTCTTTCCTCATTTAACCTTCTTTTTGTTTGTTTGTTTGTCTTGCCTCTTGTGACAAGTTTTTGATCCTTTCGATCTCTCCCTATGTACTGTATCGTCTAATGAATACTTTTTTGAATTCTTGAAGGTCTTTTAGACTTATTTTCCTCATCAATATTTCTCTATATGTGTCCCCTCTCAAATGTTACTAATGTTGGTCTCTGCTTTCCCTCCATAGAATATTTACCTAGTTGGTAAATGTTTGCAACATCCTCAGGATCACAAACTACTCTAAGTTTTCTTATCAGGTCAACAACCCTATCTTTATTTTCTTCAAGTCTCCGCTGCCATCCTGGGATTTGCTTATGCCTAAGATTACCACTGTCTTCTCTTTATCAAGTGCCTGTTTAATCAGTGGATTTGCCCTTTCCATCATAACGTCTTTCATTTTTTCGATTACTCTGTGATTAGCTAATTGTGTTTACGGGAAAGAGCCCAACGCTCGTATCTTCCCGTCTCCTGATCGGTTCCATTTTGTACTTAGTGATGCTTATCAAACCTGTCCTTAAAACTATGGATTGAGATAACATTAACTACCTCCTCGTTTAGTGAATTCCAATTATCAACTACTCTTACACTGAAAAAGTATTTCCTTACATCCTGCAAAGAAGTTTTTTTTACAAAGCTTCAAACTATGACCTCTAGTTCTAAAGCCAGCCATATCAAAATATCGATCCCTATCCACTCTATCATAACCATGAAGAAATTTAAAGACTGTCACCATATCCCCCCTCAATCTTCTAGCTTCGAGTGATGGTAAGTCTAATTCCCTCAGTCTCTCATCATAACTGAGATTGCGTATTTCTGGCACCAATTTCGTGGCACGTCTTTGAACTTTTTCAAGCTTAGCTATGTGCTTTTTCAAGTGTGTCTGTGTGTGATTACCATATTGTGCTTACGGGAAAGACCCCAAAGCTCGTATCTTCCCGTCTCCTGATCGGTTCCATTTTGTACTTAGTGATACTTATCATACCTGTCCTTAAAACTATGGACTGAGATAGCATTAACTACCTCCTCGCTTAGCGAATTCTAATTATCAACTACTCTTACACTGAAAATGTATTTCCTTACATCCTGCAAAGAAGTTTTTTTTACAAAGCTTCAGACTATGACCTCTAGTTCTAGAGCCAGCCATATCAAAATATCGAGCCCTATCCACTCTATCATAACCATGAAGAAATTTAAAGACTGTCACCATATCCCCCCTCAATCTTCTAGCTTCGAGTGATGGTAAGTCTAATTCCCTCAGTCTCTCATCATAACTGAGGTTGTGTATTTCTGGCACCAATTTCGTGGCATGTCTTCGAACTTTTTCGAGCTTGGCTATGTGCTTTTTCAAGTGTGTGTGTGTGTGTGTGTGTGTGTGTGTGTGTGTGTTGTGATTACCTAATTGTGTTTACGGGAAAGAGCCCAAAGCTCGTATCTTCCCGTCTCCTGATCGGTTCCATTTTATACTTAGTGATACTTATCATACCTGTCCTTAAAACTATGGATTGAGATAGCATTAACTACCTCCTCGCTTAGCCAATTCCAATTATCAACTACTCTTACACTGAAAAAGTATTTCCTTACATCCTGCGAAGAAGTTTCCTTACGAAGCTTCAAACTATGACCTCTAGTTCTAGAGCCAGCCATATCAAAATATCAATCCCTATCCACTCTATCATAACCATGAAGGAATTTAAAGACTGTCACCATATCCCCCCTCACTCTTCTAGCTTCGAGTGATGGTAAGTCTAATTCCCTCAGCCTCTCATCATAACTGAGATTGCGTATTTCTGGCACCAGTTTCGTGGCATGTCTTTGAACTTTTTCAAGCTTACCTATGTGCTTTTTCAAGTGCGGATTCCAAAAGGGGGCTGCATATTCGAGTTTTGGCCTCACATAGGTTACATAAATATTTCTGAACATTTCCTTGTCCATGTGCCTGAAGGCTACCCTTACATTTGATAAGAATGCATATGCTGCCCTTACTATGCCATTTATATGTATTTCTGGAGACAAATCTGCCAGTATGTTTACTCCTAGATCTCTCTCATTTTCTGTCTCTTGAAGTTGTACTCCAGCCACAGAGTAGTCAAGCTTGGGCCTTCTTGCACTTGTACCCATTCTCATTACCTTACATTTTGAAGTATTGAATTTCATTAGCCACTTTTCTGACCACTCATGCAGATTATTTAGATCCTCCTGAAGTTCTCTACCATTGTTCTCGTTTTTTACTTTCTTCACAATCTTTGCATCATCTGCAAACATATTCATGAATGAATTTACAGACTCTGGTAGGTCATTTACATATACAAGGAACAAAAGTGGCTCTAAAACTGAACCCTGTGGAACTCCACTACTAACTCTTCTCCATTCAGACACTGAGTGTCTTACTCTAACCCTCTGTTCCCTTCCTTCTAAGTAAGTTTTTATCCATTCCAAAACATTTCCACCTATTCTAGCCATTGATTGCAGCTTCCTAATAAGTCTCCCATGTGGAACAGTGTCAAGCGCTTTCTGGAAGTCTAGGAATATGCAATCTGCCCACCCCTCTCTTTCCTGTAAGATTTGGCTTACCTCATCATAAAATTCTAATAAGTTTGTTACTGTTGATCTATCTTCTCTGAAGCCATGTTGCCTCACTGACAAAAAGTTGAAGGATTCCAAGTGAAGAGAGATATGTTTCCTTAGTAGTGTCTCCATAACTTTGCAAACTATGCTGGTCAAGGAAACTGGTCTATAGTTCAGAGCCGTATCCCTCCTTCCCTTTTTGAAGATAGGTATCACATTTGCTTGTTTCCAGCATCTTGGAATCTCCCCCGACTCCAGTGACTCCTTAAATATGATACTTAGTGCCACTGATATTGTGTTTGCGCATTTTTTAAGCACATGAGGGGATATGTCATCGGGACCTGTAGCTTTATGAACATCTAAATCCATCAGCGCTTTGCATACCTCTGTGGCTGTAAGGTTGATGTTCTCTAATACCGGCCCTTGAGCTTCTATCACTGCAATCTGAGGGGGTGGGGTATTTTCTACTGTAAATACTGACTGAAACTCCTTGTTCAATTCTTTGCAGATCTCTTCATCCGTCTCAGTGATGCTTCCATCCGCTCTCTTTAGCCTTAAAACCTGTTCTTTTACCTTCAGTTTTCCTCTGATAAAGCTGTGGAAAAGCTTGGGATTTTCTTTAGCCTTCCTGGTGATGTCCCTCTCATAGTTTCTCTCTGCCTCTCTCCTTTTACTTAGGTAGTCATTTATTGCTCTTTTGTAGGTTTGCCAGGCATTTATGTTTTTTCTCCTCCTATACCTTTTCCAGCATTTGTCTCTCCACTCCTTAGCTCTTTTACACCCATTATCGAACCATTTCTCTCTGGCATGAATTACACCTACTTTGGTGACAGGTATGCAGCAATCTACTATCTTCCCATATTTCTCACAAAAGATGTCATACATTTCTTGTATAGATTTGTTGTAATATAAGGTTCTCCAGTCAATAACTGCAAAAAGCTCATTCATTTTGATGTAATCTCCTTTCCGATAGTTCCTCCTCATGTCCTCAGTGCCTCTACTCTCAGGAAGAATATCTTCAATGATATACTCCATCAACAACACACAGTGGTCACTCTTTCCAATTGGTGGTTCATACTCAATTTTTTCAATATGCAACACATTATCTATGAACACTAGATCAAGTAGTGATGGCTCATCCCCACCCCTGGCCCTTGTTGGTTCCATTACATGTTGGTGTAGGAAATTCCCTTGTACGCAATCTAGGAATCTTGCCCCGAATGAGTCCTCACCACTGTGTGGGTCAAGATTTATCCAATCTATCTCTTTATGATTAAAGTCTCCCATAATCAAAATCCTACATTTTTTTCCCGTGCCATGTTAACAACTGAGTTTATGACTTCAATAGTACCAATATGACTTTCCTCATAAACTTCAAGCCTATTTTGGTTCCTTGGTGGGTTGTATACAACAGTTATTATAATGCTCTCTGACCCAGTATTTATGCGAGCAACAAGAAATTCCTTGAACTCACTTTCTATAGCCAAGTTTATTTCTTCGACTTGAATCCTTTCACTTATGAGCAGTGCAATCCCTCCACCAGTCCTTTCAGATCTTTCAACCCTTAGTATTCTGAAACCCTTAGGAAAAACTGTGACACTGTTTATGTCCTCACTCAACTTAGTCTCTGTAATTGCTACTATATCTGCCTTACTGTTGTGAATCCTATCGTTTAATTCTACTGCCTTACCAGCTAATCCATCAGCATTTGTGTATAACAATCTTAATGAGGCCCCATCCCCTGATCTTCTGTCATTATCTTCTTTATCTCCCATTTGTCTGGAAAAACTCTGTAATGAAAATTTTTCTTCTCTTCTTCATTTCTTTCATCATTTAACCTTCTTGCCTCTTGCAACAAGTTTTTGATCTTTCCCATCTCTTCCTGTGTTCTGTATTGTCTAATGAACACTTCTTTGAATTCTTGAAGGTCTTTTAGACTTTTTTTTCTCAACAATATTTCCCTACATGTTTCCCCTCTCTCGAAGGTTACTTTTGTTGGTCTCGGCTTTCCTTCCCTCGAATATTTACCTAGTTGGTGTATGTTTACAATATCCTCAGGACCACATACTACTCCAAGCTTTCTTATCAGGTCTACAACCCTAGCTTTATTTTCTTCAAGTCTCCCCTGCCATGTTGGCTCCTGGGACTCGCTTATGCCTGAGATTACCACTGTCTTCTCCATATCAAGTGCCTGTTTGTTGAGTGGGTTTGCCCTTTCCATCACAACGTCTTTCATTTTTTCGATTACTGTCTCTTTATAGTCAACTGTTTGTATGTTTTCCAGTGCCACCACCTTTACAGCCTCTTTTACTGCCACATTCCCCTTTAGTGCATCAGCAAAGGAAGTTTTCATGGCATCATTTTCCATATTCAGCTCCTGGAACTCTTTTCTGAACTGTTCAATGTTTTCCTTAATCTGGACATTCCAAGCAGCAATCTCGTCTCTCTCAGAAGAGAGCAGTGAACTAACATCTAATTCCTTTAGGTTGTCATTCAGCTGTTTGTTTTTATCTTCTTGTTTAGAAAGTCTAGATTCTAGTTGACTCTTTTCCCCTTCCAGCTTTTTTATTCTTTTTTCTAGTTCCTTTCTCTCCTGCCCTTGTGCTTTATTTGCTTCCTCCAAA
Source organism: Halocaridina rubra (assembly GCA_037179515.1). Taxonomy (NCBI): domain Eukaryota; kingdom Metazoa; phylum Arthropoda; class Malacostraca; order Decapoda; family Atyidae; genus Halocaridina; species Halocaridina rubra. The sequence goes on along the minus strand of JAXCGZ010013494.1, from coordinate 33,466 downwards.
GATCTTATTTGCTCTCTGAGTGTTTCATTCTCTTTCATTTCTCCATCCATATTCTGAATTTTATCATCAAGGCTTATAACCATTTACTCTATATTCTTGATTTTCTGTTTGAGTCTCCTGATGGCTACCCCCCCCACCGACCCATGGATGGGAGAGGTTTGGGACAGAGATGGCGTCATTTTTATGTTCTCCCTCTCACAGAATATAGAAAGAAGACGAGAAAGAGGAAAAAAAAAGAGAAAAACTTTTAATTAAGCTTCACACCGAATTTTTATATCTCCATATAAGTGCTATTTAGTGACTCAGTTTATCTCTTTTCTGGTAACACACATCTTAACTTAAAAACTTGACCATGGTAATTTATGGATAAAAAGAAAAAGAAAAAAATGCAACAAAACAAAAGTCAAACCTGAAGGAAAAATTCGAACCTGTGTCTGAGGTGGCACCCACCTGTTTCTGCTATATATTCTTCCTAACTGATAAACTCACTTTCTAACTAAGGTATGTTATCACAAGATTAGACTTTACATTTAACTCAATATATATACAAAATAAAAACAAAATAGTAAAAGAGAAAGCTAAATGAAAAGCAAAAAAAAAAAATGAAGAAAATAAGACAGCTGTACTACTTGGCAACTTAACTCAGTACTGTTGACAGGTGGATATTTTTTTTTTTTTTTTACTTATTCAATTTTTCGTGTATCAAACTAACTAACAAGTTAATATAAATGGGAAGGATACTGATTTTAACAATATATGGAACCACAGGATCAGGTAAACGGCTTAAGAGCTTTCCCCAGTTTACACAAAAAATTAGGTAATGTGATGTGATGGCTTCACCTCTGGCAACTCTTCTAAATTTCCTTCAAGGCAGAACTGGACGGCAGCCTCTCTCTCCCCTCACGAAAAATGTTCTCAATTTTTTTTCCTTTAATATTTTGGACAGTCTCTTCATACAACAAATATAAGTTTTGTACTCACAATACTCTGCAGGATTTCAGATTTAGGGAAATTATGGTAAAGTTTTCCACTAAGCACTTAGTCACTCAAAACAATTAAAAATTTAAGAGGAGCAGTTCCGTGTGTCACTGAACGCGTGGTGTGTGAGGCCCCATCCCCTGATCTTCTGTCATTATCTTCTTTATCTCCCCTTTGTCTGGAAGAACTCTGAAATGAAAATTTTTCTTCTGTTCTTCATTTCTTTCCTCATTTAACCTTCTTGCCTCTTGCAACAAGTTTTTGATCTTTCCCATCTCTTCCTGTGTTCTGTATTGTCTAATGAAAACTTCTTTGAATTTTTGAAGGTCATTTAGACTTTTTTTTCTCAACAATATTTCCCTACATGTTTCCCCTTTCTCAAAAGTTACTTTTGTTGGTCTCAGCTTTCCTTCCCTCGAATATTTACCCAATGGGTGTATGTTTACAATATCCTCAGGACCACAAACTACTCCATGCTTTCTTATCAAGTCTACAACCCTAGCTTTATTTTCTTCAAGTCTCCCCTGCCATGTTGGCTCCTGGGATTCGCTTATGCCTGAGATTACCACTGTCTTCTCCTTATCAAGTGCCTGTTTGATGAGTGGGTTTGCCCTTTCCATCACGTCTTTCATTTTTTCGATTACTGTCTCTTTATAGTCAACTGTTTGTATGTTTTCCAGTGCCACCACCTTTACAGTCTCCTTTACTGCCACATTTCCCTTTAGTGCATCAGCAAAGGAAGTTTTCATGGCATCATTTTCCATATTCAGCTCCTGGAACTCTTTTCTGAACTGTTCAATGCTTTCCTTAATCTGGACATTCCAAGCAGCAATCTCATCTCTCTGTGATTACCTAATTGTGATTACCATATTGTGCTTACGGGAAAGAGCCCAAAGCTAGTATTGTCCCGTCTCCTGATCGGTTCTATTTTGTACTTAGTGATACTTATCATACCTGTCCTTAAAACTATGGATTGAGATAGCATTAACTACTTCCTCGCTTAGCAAATTTCAATTATCAAATACTCTTACACTGAAAAAGTACTTCCTTACATCCTGCAAAGAAGTTTTCTTACGATGCTTGAAACTATGACCTCTAGATCTAAAGCCAGCCATATCAAAATATCGATCCCTATCCACTCTAAGGAGGGAAAGCAGAGACCATCAAAAGTAACTTTTGAGAGAGAGGACACATATGGAGAAATATTGATGAGGAAAAAAAGTCTAAAAGACCTTCAAGAGCTCAAAAAAGTATTCATTAGACGATACAGAACACAGGGAGAGATGGAAAGGATCAAAAACTTGTTGCAAGAGGCTAGAGTATGAGTGTGTAAATATTGTGATAACCTAATTGTGCTTACGGGAAAGAGCCCAAAGCTCGTATCTTCCCGTCTCCTGATTGGTTCCATTTTGTACTTAATGATACTTATCATACCTTTCCTTAAAACTATGGATTGAGATAGCATTAACTACCTCCTCGCTTAGCAAATTCCAATTTTCAATTACTCTTACTGAAAAAACACTTCCTTACTTCCTGCAGAGAAGTTTTCTTACGAAGCTTCAAACAATGACCTCTAGTTCTAGAGGTAGCCATATCAAAATATCGATCCCTATCCACTCTATCATAACCATGAAGGCTTTAAAGAGTTACCATATCCAGCCGCAATCTCATAGCTGAGATTGCGTTTTTCTGTTACCAGTTTCTTAGCATGTCTTTGAACTCTTTCAAGCTTAGTGTTGGGGAAATGGAGAGTTGTTAAGATTCTGTTTTTTCTAAGGGGACACAAAGTTTTGAGCTCGGTTAAGAAGTCACAAACAGACAGGACAGGTATTTGTACTTGAACACCCCACCTTGTTGGGGTTAGGATGGTTGAGTGTTGGGGTTAGGATGGTTGAGTGTTGTTAAGATTCTGTTTTACTAAGGGGACTCAAAGTACCGAGCTCGATAAGAGCTCACAAACAGACAGGACAAATATTTGTACTTGAACACCCCATTCATTTTGCCATGGCTCGGTTAAATGAAACTCAGAATTCAACTTTCTTTTAATTTTGGAAATGCAATGACATTAAAAGAATTGAATTAAATTTCTCAAATTAAATTTTATGAAATGCTGTCTCGAATCCCGGAGGTGGTAAGCACAATTTCGTTTCCCGGCACCACGGATGTATGCCAAGACTTTGGCCTCAACTTGACGATTACCTCTGTCACACAGGCAGAGTAGAATACAGGACACTGCAATTTCAGAAACAGAAATGATACACTGTTTATAATGGGAAACTGAAAGCATGAGCACACCTATAATGAGTTTCCAATGTCATTTTACTGGATGAAAATATATTGGTTATTCACAGCTAACCACAACTATTTATGCTACCATAATAGCATACAAAAACATTAATTCTTTACTGGTTTTAAAGGAAAACAATTTATTCACAATAAATGAAGAATAAGCAAGACAAATACAGTACAGTATGTATTCCTTAAATTGTGGGCAACCACAAAAGTTGCAATGCTTATTACTGATTTACAATTAATATGGTAAAACACTCTATTTAGGATAAAGGAAGAATCTACGAGATAAATACAGTATTCATTCACTTTTGGTTATCAAGAACTGTTTGCAATGAAAAAAAAGAGGGTGCAAAACCACCTTTTGAGGTATTTGCAACTTATAACTCAAAGCACTTTATCCCCAACATGCGAAGAATTAGCAAGATAAATACAGTATGCATTCATTAAATTGTGGTTAACAGGAAATATTTGCGAAGACAACAGGGTAAAATTACCTTTTAATTATTTGCAGTTTATAGCATAAAAACACTTTAGCTAAACGATTAATTAGCAGTTTACATAGCAAATAGCTTTATTGACGAGTTTTTGACGTAAAACACTTAATTTTCGATGATAGAAAGAGGTGAAATGAAATTAGAATTTATTAGGAAAAGGGATAGATTTTTATGGGCTCATAACCAATCTTCAGAGGATGAGATTTTCGTTTATCACATTCAATGAAAAAAAACTTCTTAGCAATGTTATATCAGCTGTAATTTCCAGGTTAAGGAATTAACTTTGGCAAGTGAGATTCCAGTTAGGTAATCTACAAAATTTCGTTTGTATGGGAATGGAATCTGAGAATAAAATTTGTAATTTAGCCAGTAATGAATAAACTAAGCCTCAAAAAAAAAAACAATTTGCTTGACCCACGAGCTTTACCATACACTATCCCTCACCTTGTTGTGCCAGATGAATTCCTGTGAAGATGCCACGTAAATAAGGTTTGAAATAAACTTGGACTGCTCAGGAGAGATGTTGCCTCTTGGAAATTTGGGCGCCAACCGAGGAGGCCTCATTCTCCCTCCTGGTGAGTTCATCTGTAGGATACATTTCTAGAGCAGTAACTGGCTCTGATATCATTTAAGAACTACTTTAGTGGTGGCCCCTGGCAGGCAATTATAGCAGAGATGCAAGGGAGAGACAGTATTTTTAGGTGCAACAAGTGGAAGCAAATAAAATAAAACGAGAATAATAATGACAAGTTAGGTTACTGGTAAACAATCTCCAGAACATTCTTTGCTCGTGGGAGACGGAAAATAGGAGCAGCCTTTATATCGGGACTATACTTTACATGTACAAGAAGAGTAAATAAGGTATATTTAAAATTAGCTATAAGCTAAAATATAAATTGCAAATAATCATAATCTGCAAAAGTCAAGAAGTGGGAATTATTTTTTTTAGTTAGAATACAACATTTATGTTACTAATTTATTTAATAAGGCATCTAACAGCCTCTGGTGACTTTGAGCGAAACACTCTGTCACAAAGGCCCTTTCTAGAGAATATTGATTTAGCAAAATTCTACTACAGAAGGCAAAAAAAAGAACAGAGGAAGTTACGATGACTTCAGTGTTATTATGAGGGATGAGATATCCTTCTCATGGAAAAGATCAAATGAACAATAAGAATGGGATCCACCACTGGAACATATCATTCTATTAGGAAAAGTGAACAAGTCTCATAAACAAATCATTAAATGGCATACAAAACATAAAAGAAATGTGATCAAATTCAAATTTCAAGAAAATTAAATCACAATTAGATATCAATGAATATCAATATTTAAGTTCATGAATGCTTCACATGCAAGAAGGCAATAATATAATATACAGGAAAAAATACAGTATACGCAAATGAAAAATTTGAACCAAGTCGTCATTAACATTGGCGACTGGATTTAAAACAGTTTCAGCTATTCAACACTAAACTTAAATGTTTCCACCATGTTCTGGCTTTCAAAGTCCCACAGAGGGAAATATAAAACTATGATCAAAAAATTATTCTTCATCTTTTTCGTCTTCCATTAGGGATAAAATTTGTATGCTAAAATAAACAAGTACAGTACAGTATTAAAGACATAAAAGATAAACAAAAAATAAACAACACATTAGAGGAGTAATATTTATCGACTAGTCAAATTTAGGCTAACAGCACCAGTTTCCTCATTTGAGGGTAACGACCATCGAATTAGTAGATCAGCAAGGTCATTGTCCTTGCCATGAACATGTTGGGCAGTGAATTTGAAAAGATTCAGGTAAAGTGCCCACCTTTTCAGGCGAGGATTTAGCTTGTCTGCAGTCTGTAAATATAGGTGAGGTCGGTGGTCGGTTCTCAGTGTAAAATGTTATCCATACAGATGGACTTCAAATTTCTTTATGGCCCAATATGCAGCTAGAGCTTCCTTCTCCACGGTGGAGTAATTTCGCTCTGCAGGGCGAAGCCTGCGGCTTGCATGTCGCACGGGAGCTACTTCTGCTGAGTTGTCTGATCGGGCTTGCAAGAGCACGGCACCTAGGCCTTTGTCTGAGGTGTCGGTCTGCAAGATAAATGGGAAATCAGGGTTTACCAGTTGTAATACTGGCTCACCTGCCAATGTTTCTCGGAGCTTGAAAAATGCTCTCTCCGCTTCATCTGTCCATTGGACAGGGGAGGTTTTACTTTGCTTTGAGGAGGTCATTTGCTGCAAAGGGGCAGCGATAGTATTAAATTGTGGAATGAACCGTTGGTAGTAGCCGACACTACCCAGGAATGATCTCAGCTGAGTGACAGTGGCAGGTTTCCCCATATCCTTAATAGCTTGTACCCTGTCATGTAAAGGGGACAACTCCTTCTCCAACCACGTGGCCGAGATACTGCAATTGTGTGAAACCAATCTCACATTCGGAAGGCTTTAAATGAAGTCCATGCTGGTTCAGACGAGTGAGAACTCTGCGCAGGGTCTCGAGGTGCGATGACCAATCCTGAGAATGCATCAGGATGTCGTCTATAAAGCATGAAACATTGTCGAGATCCTGTAGTACTATCCTCATGAGTCTGCTGAAGCAGCCAGGGGCATTTACCATACCAAAAGGCATGACCCTGAACTGGTATAGACCATATCTTGTGGAAAAGGCTGTAAGAGGCTTGGTAGTCTTGCTCAACGGGATTTGCCAATATCCACTGGCCAGATCCAACTTGGACAGGTAACGGGCTAGGTAAAGCAACGAGAAAATATGCTCGGCGTCAGTAATGGGCTCTCCATCAAAGATGGTACGGGAGTTGAGCTTACGACAGTCAAGGCAGAACCTGTGACTGCCATCTCGCTTACGCACTGCCATTAACGGCGAACACCAATGCGAAATGCTCTTTTCAACTATTCCGAGGCGGACCCAAGTGTCAAGAACTTCCTTCAGCCGTAAGGACTTCTGGTGGGGAAGACCATAGGAATGCTGAAATGGCTCTGTTTCAGTCAATCTGACATGATGCTCAAGGGTAGCAGTAATGCCTGGGAGGTCGTTGAAGACGTTCTCATAGTCCTCTAATAGCTTGTTCAGCTGTTCCCGTTGACTCGGTTGCAGTCTGGAGTTAATAATGCAATTATTCACACTTTCCTTTCGTGTGTGGGAATGGCAGGATCCTTACCATCATCAAAAGCTAAGCTTATGTCTTCAATTGCAAGGGCGGTGGCTGCGGCCAGAGGGGCTTCTTCCGAAAAACTCCACTCCTGTAAGTCTGTCTCCACTGCAAGGGTGGAGTATTCCAATATAGGAAGTAAAGGGTGGCTATAATGGAGCACCTGTGTTGCTGCAGCCTTGGAGGTTCTGTTGATGCTGGAGGCATCTATAGGGGTTGCTGGGAGCGCCAGCACCGGATCCCTGTGGGCCTCCATGTCCTCACAATAAAGCTTCAGCTGGTTAATGTGGTATTTCCAATTATTGCCATCAACATTTAGCACATAATTGCCAGGGGTCATCCGGTGTACCACAGTGTACGGTCCTTTCCAGCGTAGCATTAGCTTGTGGGTATCTGTTGGAAAAAGTAACAGAGCTCGATCTCCGGGTGTCAGGGCACGACGCCGCTCACGCTTGTCAAAGAGGAGCTTGGCAGTCTGCTGGTGACCCTTAATGGCTAATTGTGCAGTTTTCCAAGCCTTTTTGAGGTGAGACGAAAACTTCAAAATATACTCATGGACGTCCCTATCGTCATCTTCGATGGTAGGTGAATCCCAACATTCTACCAAGAATTCTACTGGGCCTCTGACCTTATGACCATAAATCAGCTCGAAAGGCGAGTATCCAGTAGTGTCGTGGGGCGTGTCTCTGAAAGAGAAAAGTGCAGCAGGGACGTACTTGTCCCACTGCCTAGTTATATCTATCACTAGCTTGCGCAAACATAGCTTCAATGTCCCGTTATAGCGATCGCCTGCTCCATTTGATTGGGCATGATAGACACTCCTATGAATGTGCTTCATTTCTAAAAGGTTACAGAAAGCCTCAAAGTGCCTACTTGTAAACTGACTTCCATTGTCAGAAGTGACCTGCTCAGGAAAGCCAACCCTGGAGCAGATTTCAAATAGGGCATGAGCGACTGCTTCATTTGTGATAGAAGACGGTGGCACTGCATCTGGGTACCTTGTTGCCAGGTCAACATATACCAGGAGGAATTGTTTCCCCGTGGACGAAGCTGGATTAATAGGACCTAATATGTCAATAGCGACCTTGGAAAATGGCTCCACTGATAGCTTAGTTATCCCCATGGGAACTTTCGGTACCGGTGCCGTTGATGTGGATTGACAGACAGGGCAGGAGCCTACATATCTGTCTACCTCGGCGTACATGTTTGGCCATGCAAAAGCCTTCTGAAGGACGTGCCGAGATTTTGCTTTGCCTCTGTGTCCACTCAGAGGTAAATGGTGTGCCACATACATAGCCTGGTGGCGCAACGAAGCGGGCACTACCAACTGTTTAAAGGTGTGGCCATCTTTAGTCACATGCCTAAGAAGTACTCCATCTTCAAGGGCGTAAGTGATCTGGCCTCCTCCTCTCACTGTGAAGGTCCTTCCCTCAGTGGCCTGCTGCATCCAGCGTTTGAGGTTGGGGCAGTCTTGCTGCAATTTGGCAAAGTCTGGACGGGACTTCAATGGCTCTAGAGGTGCATCATCTGGTAAAGGAGGGGGAAACTCTCCGCGTTCCACATTACATGTACTGACTGCAGCAGACTCAACGGAGTCAGTCGGAGAATCGTCCATATTCTTGGCATCGAGGCTAGGAGTTGCTGCTGAAATGGCTTCATATGACTTCCCCCGAGGGAAGTTATAACGAGAAATGTCCTTATGGTAGAGCTCAGCCTGAAAAATAGGAACTAGGTTCAATGCGCGACCCATCAAGACAGGGTACATAAGCCCAATCATTGCCGCAGCTGGGGCTTTTCCCTTGTAGTATTTGCAATCCAGGTTAATGACACAGCAGCGTCGTATTTGGGGTGTTCCTTCAGCAACCCGCACACGAACGACTTCGCCGGTATAATCTTCATCCCTGATGAATCTCTCGTCAACATATATGCCATTGGCCCCAGTGTCGAAGGCTATCTCAACTTCCACACCATTTATAGTTCCTAGACATTTTGGGAACACCTGCGGATTACCCCATTCGGTGAGTTCCACATTGGCAAGCTTGTACGTAGGTTCCTCGGCGTTATCCCCAGTGGCCCTTTCTGGCCTTATTTCTACAGCATGGACCATGTGCGTGGCCAGACGGCTTTGTGGGCCGCTGCTGTGTGAGGGAGTGTGGCTCTTAGAATTTTGCTGAAAACCCTGGGAAGGTGGAGCAGAGTAATGGCCTTTGCCTCTGAACTGCTGAGGCTTAGGTCTTACTGAGTTATCCTTCTTGAGTGTGGGTGCATGGCCGTAAGAAGGCTTTGGAGTGTAAGGAGGATGTGCTGGACGATGTGAGTTCTGCGAGGGGCCCTTGTGCTTCCCGTTCCTATGATCTCCTTTCCGGTGAGAATCATGGCTTGCTGCGGGGGAGATACAACTCTGAGGACGAACCTTGGAATCGGCCCTTCTTGCCCTCATAACATCACAGAGACGTACTCCAGGCTGGTTGTGCTAGAGGTAATCGTCCACATCGGCTAAGCTTTTCTCGTAGTCGATCTCATCCTTAATCTGAGTCCTTACATATGCAACAACATCTGGAGGAAGTTCCTTGGCAATTGCATCCAACATCAAGAACGCATACAACTTCTCACGAGGACACTTTGCAACTCGTAACCAATCATTAAAGAGGCGAGCCTTGCGTTTGCCAAAGGTACTACAGTTCTCCTCCTTCAATGGGAAAGCAAAAATATATCTAGCACACTCAGCTGGTGAATGGTTCTGTGAGGCCAGGAGTGTGCTTTTAACTTTCTCATAATCCCTCAGTTGCATTTGGTTGAGTTCACTGATCAGGGTGAGCAGACGGGGTGGCATGGAGGCGAGCAGCCAACGACTCTTCTCAGCCTCTGTGCCTTCGTTAACTGCTGCGGTTGCCTGCCGTCGTCTTCGTATTTCGGTATTGGGGAGGGCCTCTCACGAGGCTGGTGACCATTTCCGGCTGAAAGACCACTGTCTGGGGATCCCAATCGAAGCCGAGCAAGCTCAAGCTCATGTTCACTTTGTGCTTGTGCCTCATCACGTTGTGCTTGTGCCTTATCACTTGCTCTCTTCTCCAGCTTATCTTGGCGTTCAACCATCTTCTCATGAGCCCATTCGAAGAGCTTCTGCCCTGGGGGAAGACCGTATCTCTCACCCCTAGCAATCATTAAGTCCAAGTAACGCTCCTCATCGAATGTTTCGATGGTTTCCATGTTTGTTTCCTTTGACTGCCTGGTTTCCATGGTGGTTTCCTAAACAGTCAGTAACGAAGTGCCAAAACAACCACAAAAAAAACAAATCTCTACAAACGTAGAAAAAAAAATGAAGGCACCACACAACACCAAGGAGAAAAAAAATTCAACACCACAGTTCAAACTTAAACGTAAAAGTGATCTCAAGACCTCACCATAAAAGTGACTCAAAATACAATCAAGTGCAACAGCAGCAAAATGTTGCAAAACAGTGCATGAAAAACTGGCAATACAGAATGGCAGTCGTGCCTGCTTAACAGCAATATGTGGCAGTACCTGTGGTTATGGTGCAAATGAAAGGAATAAGCAACAACGAATTTTACCGACTAGCACCCAGTGCCTTAGAGTACAAACAAGTACAGTATAGCGGTCGTGCCTGCGTATGAGCGCATATATGGCAGTACCCACAAATAAAATGTCATAAGTAATATGAGGAAGTACAGTATAGCGGTCGTGCCTGCATATGAGCGCGTATATGGCAGTACCCACAAATAAAATGTCGTAAGTAAAATTCTGGAGTGTTGCCAAAAGGGAAAAGATCCTATGCAAAATACACCAACGATAAGCTAACAGCTTACTAGGCAGCCAGATTACACATTTCTACTAGTAATGAGAAAATTTATTTTCAAGTGACAACTCAGACACATGAAAGGCTTAGCCTAGGCTCGATAAATGACACCAAAGTTTTTCTTCCCAATCTATGAGCAGTCAATGCTTGAATATAAAACACAATTATAAGCAAAAATACTTAATATGCTTTCTCCCAATTCCTAAATCCCAAGGAAATATAAACAATTCCTAACAAGTATTACCCTTTAACGGATATATAAAACACGAATGCTTTAAACTCAATCTTATCACGCAAATAAATGAAATTTTAAATAACACATCTTCTCGTCATGCAAAATTTCTTAAGTCTTCTACCACATAATCTCATGTAGATTTCCTGAAATATTATTTACCATAATTAATATTGAAAATTAAAAAAAAATTCTTATCCGCAACGTCTCTAGTGGGAAAATTTTCGTGTGCTGCCTATAATTCATTCATTTCAATAATCAAGCAAATGGTAATCGGGTTTCATGTGCAATGTTAAAAAGCAAAATAAAAATAAATTCATAAAATCAGTCTGTCCGTTCGGGTCCCTGTTCGGGCGCCAGTCTTGTTGGGGTTAGGATGGTTGAGTGTTATTAAGATTCTGTTTTACTAAGGCGACTCAAAGTACCGAGCTAGGTTAAGAGCTCACAAACAGACAGGACAAATATTTGTACTTGAACACCCCATTCATTTTGCCATGGCTCGGTTAAATGAAACTCAGAATTCAACTTTCTTTTAATTTTGGAAATGCAATGACATTAAAAGAATTGAATTAAATTTCTCAAATTAAATTTTATGAAATGCTGTCTCGAATCCCGGAGGTGGTAAGCACAATTTCGTTTCCCGGCACCACGGATGTATGCCAAGACTTTGGCCTCAACTTGACGATTACCTCTGTCACACAGGCAGAGTAGAATACAGGACACTGCAATTTCAGAAACAGAAATGACACACTGTTTATAATGGGAAACTGAAAGCATGAGCACACCTATAATGAGTTTCCAATGTCATTCTACTGGATGAAAATATATTGGTTATTCACAGCTAACCACAACTATTTATGCTACCATAATGGCATACAAAACATTAATTCTTTACTGGTTTTAAAGGAAAACAATTTATTCACAATAAATGAAGAATAAGCAAGACAAATACAGTACTGTATGTATTCCTTAAATTGTGGGCAACCACAAAAGTTGCAATGCTTATTACTGATTTACAATTAATATGGTAAAACACTCTATTTAGGATAAAGGAAGAATCTACGAGATAAATACAGTATTCATTCACTTTTGGTTATCAAGAACTGTTTGCAATGAAAAAAAAGAGGGTGCAAAACCACCTTTTGAGGTATTTGCAACTTATAACTCAAAACACTTTATCCCCAACATGCGAAGAATTAGCAAGATAAATACAGTATGCACTCATTAAATTGTGGTTAACAGGAAATATTTGCGAAGACAACAGGGTAAAATTACCTTTTAATTATTTGCAGTTTATAGCATAAAAACACTTTAGCTAAACGATTAATTAGCAGTTTATATAGCAAATAGCTTTATTGACGAGTTTTTGACGTAAAACACTTAATTTTCGATGATAGAAAGAGGTGAAATGAAATTAGAATTTATTAGGAAAAGGGATAGATTTTTATGTTCTCATAACCAATCTTCAGAGGATGAGATTTTCGTTTATCACATTCAATGAAAAAAAACTTCTTAGCAATGTTATATCAGCTGTAATTTCCAGGTTAAGGAATTAACTTTGGCAAGTGAGATTCCAGTTAGGTAATCTACAAAATTTCGTTTGTATGGGAATGGAATCTGAGAATAAAATTTGTAATTTAGCCAGTAATGAATAAACTAAGTCTCAAAAAAAAACAATTTGCGAAGACAACAGGGTAAAATTACCTTTTATTTATTTGCAGTTTATAGCATAAAAACACTTTAGCTAAACGATTAATTAGCAGTTTATATAGCAAATAGCTTTATTGACGAGTTTTTGACGTAAAACACTTAATTTACGATGATAGAAAGAGGTGAAATGAAATTAGAAATAATTAGGAAAAGGGATAGATTTTTATGAGCTCATAACCAGTCTTCAGAGGATGAGATTTTCGTTTATCACATTCAATGAAAAAAACTTCTTAGCAATGTTATATCAGCTGTAATTTCCAGGTTAAGGAATTAACTTTGGCAAGTGAGATTCCAGTTAGGTAATCTACAAAATTTCGGTTGTATGGGAATGGAATCTGAGAATAAAATTCGTAAGATTTAGCCAGTAACGAATGTAACTAATTCTCGAAAAAAACCAATTTGCTTGACCCACGAGCTTTACCATACACTATCCCTCATCTTGTTGTGCCAGATGAATTCCTGTGAAGATGCCACGTAAACAAGGTTTGAAATAAACTTAGACTGCTCAGGCGAGATGTTGCCTCTTGGAAATTTGGGCACCAACCGAGGAGGCCTCATTCTCCCTCCTGGTGAGTTCATCTGTAGGATACATTTCTAGAGCAGTAACTGGCTCTGATATAATTTAAGAACTACTTCAGTGGTGGTCCCTGGCAGGCAATTATAGCAGAGATGCAAGGGAGAGACAGTATTTTTAGGTGCAACAAGTGGAAGCAAATAAAATAAACCAAGAATAATAATGAAAAGTTAGGTTACTGGTAAACAATCTCCAGAACGTTCTTTGTTCGTAGGAGACTGAAAATAGGAGCAGCCTTTATATCGGGACTATACTTTACATGTACAAGAAGAGTAAATAAGGTATATTTAAAATTATCTATAAGCTAAAATATAAATTGCAAATAATCATAATCTGCAAAAGTCAAGAAGTGGGAATTATTTTTTTTAGTTAGAAAATAACAGTTATGTTACTAATTTATTTAATAAGGAATCTAACAGCCTCTGGTCACTTTGAGCGAAACACTCTGTCACACACCTGTATACCACCACTTAGTTAAATGAAACTCAGAATTCAATTTTCTTTTAATTTTGGAAATGCAATGACATTAAAGAATTGAATTAAATTTTTTAATTAAATTTTATGAAATGCTGCCTCGAATCCCGTAGGTGGTGAGCACGATTTCGTTTCCCGGCACCACAGATGTATGCCAAGACTTTGGCCTCAACTCGACGATTACCTCTGTCACACAGGCAGAGTGGAATAGAGGACACTGCAATTGCAGAAACAGAAATGACACACTGTTTATAATGGGAAACTGAAAGCATGAGCACACATATAATGAGTTTCCAATATTATTCTACTGGATGAAAATATATTGGTTAGTCACAGCTAACCAGAAATATTTATGCTACCATAAGAGCATACAAAACCATTAATTCTTTGCTGGTATTAAAGGAAAACAAATACAGTACTGTGTGTATTCCTTAAATTGTGGACAACCACAAAAGTTGCAATGCTTATTACTAATTTGCAATTAATATGGTAGAAGACTCTATTTATAATAAATGAAGAATCTATGAGATAAATACAGTATTCGTTCACTATTGGTTATCAAGAACTGTTTGCAATGAAAAAGGGGCAAAGCCGCCTTTTGAAGTATTTGCAACTTATAACTCCAAACACTTTATCCCCAATATATGAAAAATCAGCGAGAAAATACAGTATGCACTGATTGAATTGTGGTAGCATTAAATATTTGCAAAGCCAACTGGGTAAAATTACCTTTTAATTATTTGCAGTTTATAGCATAAAACACTTTAGTTAAATTACTAATTATTTGCAATTTATATAGCAAATAGCTTTATTCACGAGTTTTTGACATAAAACACTTAATTTACTATGATAGAAGGGGGTGAAATGAAATTAGAATTTGTTAGGAGAAGGGATAGATTTTTACGGGCTCATAACCAATCTTCAGAGTATGAGATTTTCGTTTATCACATTCAATGGAAGAAACTTCTTAGCAATGATTATCAGCTGTAATTTCCAGGTTAAGGAATTAACTTTGGCAAGTGAGATTCCAGTTAAGTAATCTACAAAAGTTCGTTTGTATGGGAATGGAATCTGAGTAAAAATTCATAGGATTTGGCCAGTAACGAATTTAACTAATTCTTGAAAAACCAATTTGTTTGACCCACGAGCTTTACCATACACTATCCCTCACCTTGTTTGTGCCAGATGAATTCCTGTGAAGATGCTACATAAAAAGGTTTGAAATAAGCTTGACTGCTGAGGCAAGATGCTGCCGCTGGGATGTTTGGCCGCCAAATGAGGACGCTTCAATATCCCTCCTAGTGACGTCATCTGTAGGATATATTTCTAGAGCAGTAACTGGCTCTTATTTTATATCAGGGCTGCTTTAGTGGTGGTCCCTGGCAGGCAATTATAGCAGAGATGCAAGGTAGAGACAGTATTTTAGGTGCAACAAGTGGAAGCATATATAAATAAAACAAGAATAATAATGGAAAAATAGGTTACTGGTAAACAATCTCTGGAACTTTCATTGCGTTGTAGGAGATGGAATTTAAGTATTCACATAATAAAGAAGCTACTGAAATATATCTAGACAGACTAATGACATAACAGCAAGGTCAAATTTATAACAAAATTATCAGCAAGAACAATTTTTATAATATTTTATCAGCAAGAGCTATTTTATCATAAGAAAATTGTAACAAAAACATATCTGATAGGCTCGCTGAAAAGAGGGAATAGTAGGTAAACAGAAACAGGGGCAGCCTTTATATCGGGATTGTGCTTTCTACACGTACAAGAATATTAAATAAGGTATATTTAAAATTAGCCATAAGATAAAATATAAATTGCAAATAATCCTAATCTGTAAAAGTCAAGGAGTGGGAATTATTTTTAGTTAGAAAAATGACTGTTAAGTTACTAAATTAACTAATAAGGCATCTAACAGCCTCTGGTGACTGAGCAAAACACTCTGTCACAAAGGCCTTTCCTAGAGAATATTGATTTAGCAAAATTCTACTACAGAAGGCAAAAAAAGAATAGAAGTTATGGTGACTTCAGTGTTATTATGAGGGAGGAGATATCTTTCTCATGGAAAAGAACAAATGAACAATAAGAATGGGATCCACCACTGGAACATATCATACTATTAGGAAAAGTGAACAATTCTTATAAACAAATCATTAAATGACATGCAAAACATAAATGTGATTAAATTTAAATTTCAAGAAAATCAAAATCAGTGAATAGCAATATTCAAGTTTAAGAATGCTTTACATGCAAAAAGGCAATAAAATAATAAAAAAAAAAATACAGTATGCGCAAATGGAAAATTTGAACCAAGTCGTCGTTAACATTGGTGACTGGATTTAAAACAGCTTTAGCTATTCAGCACTAAACTAAAAAGTTTCTGCCATGTTCTGGCTTTCAGAGTCCCACAAAGGGAAATATAAAACTACGATCAAAGAAATATTCTTCATCTTTATCGTCTTCCATTAGGAATAATGTTTGTACGCTAAAATAAACAAGTACAGTACAGTATTAAAGAAATAAATGATTAACATAAAAAATCAACAACACATCAGAGAAGTAATCTTTACCGATTAGTCAAACTGAGGCTAACAGCACCAGCTTCCTCATTTGAGGGTAACGACCGTCGATTTAGTAGATCAGCAAGGTCATTGTCCTTGCCATGAACATGTTGGGCAGTGAATTTGAAAAGATTCAGGTAAAGTGCCCACCTTTTCAGGCGAGGATTTAGCTGGTTTTCAGTCTGTAAATATAGGAGAGGATGGTGGTCGGTTCTCAGCGTAAAATGTTGGCCATACTTATAGGCCTGAAATTTCTTTATGGCCCAATATGCAGCTAGAGCTTCCTTCTCCACGGTGGAGTAATTTCGCTCTGCAGGGCGAAGCCTGCGGCTTGCATATCGCACTGGAGCTACTTCTGCTGAGTTGTCTGATCGGGCTTGCAAGAGCACGGCACCCAGGCCTTCATCTGAGGTGTTGGTCTGCAATATAAATGGAAAATCAGGGTTTACCAGTTGTAATACTGGCTCACCGGCCAATGCTTCTCGGAGCTTGAAAAATGCTCTCTCCACTTTGTCTGTCCATTGGACAGGGGAGGTTTTACCTTGCTTTGAGGAGGTCATTTGCTGCAAAGGTGCAGCGATAGTATTAAAGTGGGGAATGAACCGTTGGTAGTAGCCGACACTACCCAGGAATGATCTCAGTTGAGTGACAGTAGCAGGTTTCTCCATATCCTTAATAGCTTTTACCTAGTCATGTAAAGGGGACATAACTCCTTCTCCGACCACGGGGCCAAGATATTGCAATTGTGTGAAACCAATCTCACATTTGGAAGGCTTTAAATGAATTCCATGCTGGTTCATTCGAGTGAGAACTCTGCGGAGAGTCTCAAGGTGCGATGACCAATCCTGAGAATGCACCAGGATGTCATCTATAAAGCATGAAACATTGTCGAGATCCTGTAGTACTATCCTCATGAGTCTGCTGAAGCAGCAAGGGGCATTTACCATACCAAAAGGCATGACCCTGAACTAGTATAGACCATGTCTTGTGGAAAAGGCTGTTAGAGGCTTGGTAGTCTCGCTCAGCGTGACTTGCCAAAATCCACTGACCAGATCCAATTTGGACAGGTATCGGGATCAGGAGAGCAA
Organism: Halocaridina rubra; assembly: GCA_037179515.1. Taxonomy (NCBI): domain Eukaryota; kingdom Metazoa; phylum Arthropoda; class Malacostraca; order Decapoda; family Atyidae; genus Halocaridina; species Halocaridina rubra. Next base: position 16,074 of record JAXCGZ010013494.1, on the reverse strand, counting down.
CGAGAAAATATGCTTGGCGTCAGCAATGGGCTCTCCATCAAAGATGGTACGGGAGTTAAGCTTACGACAGTCAAGGCAGAACCTGTGACTGCCATCTCGCTTACGCACTGCCAGTAGCGGCGAACACCAAGGCGAATGCTCTGTTCAACTATTCCGAGACGGACCCAAGTGTCAAGATCTTACTTCAGCCATACGGACAGCTGGTGGGGAAGGCCATAGGAATGCCGAAATGGCTCTGGGTCAGTCAATCTGACATGATGCTCAAGGGTAGTGGTAATGCCTGTGAGGTCGTTGAAGACGTTCACGTAGTTCTCTAATAGCTTGTTCAGCTGTTCCCATTGACTCGGTTGCAGTCTGGAGTTAATAGTGCAATTACTCACAGTTTCCTTTCGGTGTGTGGGAATGGCAGGATCCTTACCATCATCAAAAGCTAAGTTTATGTCTTCAATTGCGAGGGCGGTGGCTGCGGCCAGAGGGGCTTCTTCCAAATAACTCCACTCCCGTAAGTCTGTCTCCACTGCAAGGGTGGAGTATTCCAATATAGGAAGTAAGGGATGGCTATAATGGAGCACCTGTGTTGCTGCAGCCTTGGAGGTTCTGTTGATGCTGAGGGCATTTATAGTGGTTGCTGAGAGTTCCAGCGCAGGATCCCTGTGGGCCTTCGGGTCCTCACAATAAAGCTTCAGCTCGTTAATGTGGTATTTCCTGTTATTGCCATCAACATTTAGCACATAATTGTCAAGGGTCACCCGGTGTACCACAGTGTACGGTCCTTTCCAGCGTAGCATTAGCTTGCGAGTATGTGTTGGAAGAAGTAACAGAGCTCAGTCTTTGGGTGTCAGGGCACGATGCAGGGCACGCTTGTCAAAGAGGAGCTTGGCAATCTGCTGGTGACCCTTAATGGCTAATTGTGCAGTTTTCCAAGCCTTTTTGAGATGGGACGAAAACTTCAAAATATACTCATGGACGTCCCTATCGTCATCTTCGATGGTAGGTGAATCCCAACATTCTGCCAAGAATTCCACTGGGCTTCTGACCTTATGACCATAAATCAGCTCGAAAGGCAAGTATCCAGTAGTGTCATGGGGCGTTTCTCTGAAGGAGAAAAGTGCAGCAGGGATGTACTTGTCCCACTGCCTGGTATATCTATCATTAGCTTGCGCAAACATCGCTTTAATGTCCCATTATAGCGTTCGCATGCTCCATTTGATTGGGCATGATAGACACTCGTACGAATGTGCTTCATTTCTAAAAGGTTACAGAAAACCTCAAAGTGTCTACTTGTAAACTGACTTCCATTGTCAGAAGTGACCTGTGTTGGGGGGATGGTAGAGTGTTGTTAAAATTATGTTTTACTAAGGGGACTCAAAGTACTGAGCTCGGTCAAGAGCTCACAAACAGACAGGACAGGTATTTGTACTTGAACACCCCACCCGTTATACCTCTACTCGGTTAAATAAAACTCAGAATTCAACACTTTTAATTTTGGAAATGCAATGACATTAAAAGAATTGAATTAAATTTTTTCAAATTAAATTTTATGAAATGCTGCCTCGAATCCCGGAGGTGGTGAGCACTATTTTGTTTCCCGGCACCACGGATGTATGCCAAGACTTTGGCCTCAACCCGACTATTACCTCTGTCACACAGGCAGAGTAGAATCGAGGACACTGCAATTGCAGAAACAGAAACGACACATTGTTAATAATGGGAAACTGAAAGCATGAACACACATATAATGAGTTTCCAATATTATTCTACTGGATGAAAATATATTGGTTAGTCACAGCTAAACAGAAATATTTATGCTACCATAATAGCATACAAAACCATTAATTCTATGTTGGTATTAAAGGAAAACTATTTATTCACAATAAATGAAGAATAAGCAAGACAAATACAGTACTGTATGTATTCCTTAAATTGTGTGCTACCACAAAAGTTGCAATGCTTATTGCTGATGTGCAATTAATATGGTAAAACACTCTATTTACGATAAAGGAAGAATCTACGAGATAAATACAGTATTCATGCACTTTTGGCTATCAAGAACTGTTTGCAATGAAAAAGAGGGTTCAAAACCACCTATTAAAGTATTTGCAACTTATAACTCAAAACACTTTATCCCCAACATATGAAGAATTGGCAAGATAAATACAGTATGCGTACATTAAATTGTGGTTAACAGGAAATATTTGCAAAGCCAACAGGGTAAAATTACCTTTTAATTATTTCCAGTTTATAGCATAAAACACTTTAGTTAAATGATTAATTATTTGCAATTTATATAGCAAATAGCTTTATTCACGAGGTTTTGATGTAAAACACTTTATTTACGATGATAGAAAAAGGTGAAATGAAATTAGAATTTATAGGAGAAGGGATAGATTTTTATGGGCTCATAACCAGTCTTCAGAGGATGAGATTTTCGTTTATCACATTCAATGAAAGGAAACTTCTTAGCAATGTATATCAGCTGTAATTTCCAGGTTAAGGAATTAACTTTGGCAAGTGAGATTCCAGTTAAGTAATCTACAAAATTTCATTTGTATGGGAATGGAATCTGAGAAAAAAAATTCGTAGGATTTAGCCAGTAACGAATGTAACTAATTCTCGAAAAACTAATTTGCTTGACCCACGAGCTTTACCATACACTATCCCTCACCTTGTTGTTCCAGATGAATTCCTGTGAATATGCCACGTAAATAAGGTTTGAAATAACTTGACTACTGAGGTGAGACGCTGCCTCTGGGAAGCTTGGCCGCCAAATGAAGACGCTTCAATGTCCCTCCTGGTGACGTTCTGTAAGATATATTTCTAGAGCAGTAACTGGCTCTTATATCATTTAAGGACTACTTTAGTGGTGGTCCCTGGCAGGCAATTATAGCAGAGATGCAAGGTAGAGACAGTATTTTAGGTGCAACAAGTGGAAGCATATAAAATAAAACGAGAATAATAATGGAAAGTTAGGTTACTAGTAAACAATCTCTAGAACGTTCTTTGCTTGTAGGAGACGGAATTTCAGTGCTCAAATGATAAAGAAGCTACTGATATATATCTAGACAGGCTAATGACATAACAGCAAGGTCAAATTTATAGCAAAATTATTAGCAAGAACAATTTTTATAATAAGAAAATTGTAAGTTCGTTTCGTTCTTGGATGTTCACCCTTGAGGATGAGCGGACCTTCCTTTGTGGCCCGCAGGTGGGGTGAGATTTTTTGGAGTGTACGTGGTATTCGCTCTTGCGGGCGAATGGGCTTTCCTATTTGGTGAGGAGGTGGGGTGCAATCTTGTTATTGTTGGTGATCGGACTTTCCTAACTGGCCCGCAGGTGAGGTTGTGCAATACTGTAAAGATAATGGAGAGCATAAGTATTCAGTTGTGGATTATTAGTTTACATCAAACAATTTAAATGAATTCCTGTTTTGGGGGTGAGAGAGGGTTATTGCATGGTTATCTTGGTGGAGGGTATTGTTTGATGATATTTAGTAGACTGTTCATGTAGTTGTTTGTCGCTAGTTTGATGATGGAGCTAGCAACATGAAGGGCATTTGGATCTTCGCTGGATGTTGCGGGGGCACCAGTTTTCCGTCGAATTTCTGAAAAGGAATCACATTCATGGATGTAATGGTCAGCAGTGGATGTGGTGAGGCTACCTGGCAAAAGGTGCATTCCCTGATGATGTCCTCCACTATTCGCCAGGTGCACTTGTACCCGAGTCTCAGACGGTACACATTGACCTCCGTGCTTCGTCGAAGGCTCTTAGGCAGGGTGATACGCTGAAGATCAGTGGTGGCTTTGTACCACCAGGTGGAGGAGGAGCCAATGTCTGTGTACAGGTTGTGTTTAGTTATTAAGGTGTTAAAGAGTGACTTGTGGCTTTATTTTTTATCTGTTGCATCCCAGGAGACAGAGATATCTGAGAGTGGCTTGTTTGGCGGCTTGATCGGCTTCCTCATTTCCCTTGATGCCGACGTGGCTGGGAATCCAGGCACGAGTGATGGCTTTTCCAAGGCTGGTTGTCCTGTGGTAGTGGCTGAGGATGGTGGTGATGATGCGTATATTGTCTCTGAGGAGTGGTTTCTTGATGGCCTGTAAGGCGCCTTTAGAGTCAGAGAGAATTAGGGCATGGTCAGCTCCTTGCTGGATGAAGAAGTCGAGGGCATTGGCTATGGCAACAAGCTCAGTCTGGTGCGATGAGCAGGAGTTTGACAGTCTCCAGGATAGGACGTGGTTTCCAGTGGTGAAGACGGCGGCTGAGGCTCCAGTTTTTTTATTTACTGAACCGTCAGTGTAGTAGACTTGAGAGTTTGGCCTGCTCCAGCTCTGAATTTTGTCCTTGTATATATTTTTAAGGACAAGCGGGTTTACCAAGCTTTTGGGGTTGTCAGGGAGCTCGATCTGTATGTCGAGTGGTTGGTCATTCCATGGGGGTGGGCATCTGTATTCAGGAAGCGGTGTGCCCTGTATCTTGGCTAGGATGCTCTCCCTGACTGGCAGTGCTTGTAGGCTAGCGTAGACCTTGGCTGCCCAGGTTCTAGGATGGTGGTTGGGGTGGTGATTGAGGGCTAGATGGAGATTTGTGCCAGCGAGGCATTTATGTTGGGCAGTGGTGGTTTTGGCCACAAAGAGGGTCAGTCTTTGCTGAGCTCTGAGTTTGAGTGGAATGAGTCCCGATTCCATCTGGATGTTTTCTCTCTTGGTCCACACGGGGGCCCCTAGCATGGTACGTATGGCTTTGTTTTGAATTACTTCTATCTTGTCCCACTATTGGTCTGTTAGTAGCCAGAGTGTGGGACAAGCATAGTCTATGAGGTTGTGTATGGCTTGTACTTAGAAGCTTCTAAGGACATTAAATGATGCACCATCGTAGAGGCCCGATATCTGACGAAGGACCGCTTGTCGCTGGCTGCACCTGTCGTGCAAGTGTTGAATTTCTGGTCCAAATTTTAGTTTGCCATCGATGATTACACCCAGGTATTGGTGTTTGGTAACCCAGTCCACAGGCTCATTATCTATGACCAGATTAGTGTCTGGTCTCCACTGGTGGATGGGAAGGGCCTTGGTTTTGCGGGCATTGATTTTAACTCCAAGGGAGATGGAGGCTTGGTGTATCTTGGTGAGGCAGCACTGTGTCTTGTTAGAGCTTCTGTCTCCTATTGTGACAAGGGCATAGTCATCCGCATAGTTGAAGAGTTTGGCTCCATGTGGTAGTGCGATGTCCATGAGTTTTTCCATGAGACAATTAAAGAGGAAGGGGCTAAGGATTCCACCTTGGGGGGTCCCATTTTTGGGGTTTTTGTAGGTGGAGTAGTGCCCATCTACTTTGACTCATGCACAATGGTTTTGTAGACTCTGCTTGATCCATGAGAGAAGGTTACCTTTGATCTGCTTTGATACGAGAGCTGAGAGTATTGCTGGCACATTGGCTAGTTCAAAGGCCTTCTCTAGGTCTAGAAACACGATGTATCCACGGCAGTTGTCGATAAATGATAGCATGGAGGCTATGCATTCTGAGGTGCCTAAGCCAGGCTGGTAGGCAAACATATTTTCTGGGAAGGGTGGGCATTTCCAGCGGACTCTGTTAAGTACCATCTTTTCTGCCGTCTTGCTCAGGCAGCTTAGGAGGGATATGGGGCAAGGGTTGTCAGGGTCCTGTGGGTTTGGGATGGGCTGAATGTCTGCTCTGTTCCATGAGGCTGGTCTGATTCTTCGTGTGTATGTTGAATTGATCAGAGAGAGTAGAGCAAGCTCCCCTTGGGGCCCCATATTTTGAATCATTGTGTATGTGATTCTATCGGCACCTGGGGCTGTGTTCTTAGAGCTTTTGCTTACTCTTAGTAGCTCAGTCAGAGAGAATGGAGCATCTGTTTCGTTTTCAGTGTTGATGGCCTCTTTTATTTCTTCCCATCTTGCAGTGGTAAGGTCCTGAAGAGTTGTTCTGGTGGTGATGGGGAGCTGGTTGGAGCTTGCTCTATCCGCGAAGTTGATGGAGAGTTCTTCTGCTGCCCTGCTAGGATCCCTGTGGGGGGTGATTTTAGGAGGCTTTCCTTTAGCAAAGGAGTTAATGCTCCTCCACATCTGGCCCACAGAGGTGTGAGCATCTAGAGTGGAACACCACTCTAGCCATTTTTTCCTTTTGATGTTGCGTGTCTCTTCATGGACATGTTCTTTGACTGCCTGGAGAGTGTGGTAGGAGTCTTCAGTGCGACGTTTCCTGTGCATTTTCCGAATGACGGTGAGCCGGTGATTGAGTTCTTTAACTCTGTCACAGTAGTACCATCTGTCCTGATGAGTGGTGTGTTGTGGTTTGCAGAGGGGGATGGAGGAGCTTGCAGGGCATTGACTAGCTCAGCCTCTGCTTGGTCGATGTCTTCAGATGGTATGTAGGCTGAAAACCAATTGCTGAGGTGCTCCTGGAATCAGCCCCAGTCGGCCTTCTTGAAATTCCATCGAGGGGGAGGAGCAGGGATTTGGAAGATTTCAGGAATTGGCAGCGTGAGATGGATCCCATAGTGGTCGCTTGTGACCAGGGGATGAACTCTCCATGTGGCGTCCTGCTTTAGGGAATTGGAGAAAAAGGTGAGGTCCAGTATTCCACCTCTGTCATGTGTTGGCTCATGATTGTTGAGCAGGGAGACGTCTTCTTGGTCATCCAGCAGGCTCATGATGTGTCTGCCTGCAGCACAGGGGCGCTCATACCTGAATCTTGGATGGTGCGCGTTGAAGTCGCCTCCTATTACCAAGTCACGATGACTGGCTAGCCCGAAGAGGGTAGTCAGGTCTAAGCCACCATTCTGTGGTCTGTAAATGTTGTACAGATCTATGCAGCTGCCCTGAAGTTGGATGTTAACAGCGAGGACGTAGACATCTTCGCCGCAGTAGACCGGTCGGGTTATTTCCTTGGCTAATAGGTTTTCCTGATGAAGGTGGCGCTGCCTCTGTTCTCCCCTGGAGACCAGTGCTGGTAGAATCCTTTGTATCCTGAGATTTTTGGAGTGTATTGCTCTGTGCACAGGGTTTCTTGAACCATGATGACATCAATATTGTCAGTCTTGGCATGCCTTCAAGATGTTGTACCTTGTGTCTGAGACCCTGGGCGTTCCAGTGTAGGATCCCGAGATTAGACATCTTGACGATTTAAGGAGGTGGAGGTGGTAGGAGTGGTGGGTTGTTGAGGCTGCTGGTGGGTTCTGGAGACGAGGGTGTGGGCGACAACGGAGTGGGCTACTTCGACGACTTGATTGTAGGCATCTTGAGTGGTGGCTCTGGAATCGAGGAGTCGGACAGCTGCCTGTATGGCTTTGATAAGAAGGTTGGTGAGCTTGTTTACTGTGAAGAGGGTTTGCTGTTGGGAAGAGGAGGCAGAGGAGGGTGTCTGGATAGGCTGTTTAGGTGTGGGGGTATGGGATCTTAGTCTAGGGTCCCGGGACCTGGTGTGGTGAGCGGGTGTGTGTGTGGTGTGAGTGTTCTGAGTGTTGCGTGTGACTGTATTGTGTGTATGAGTGTTGCATGGGGTGGAGGTGTTGGTGTGAGTGTTGCATGTGGGGATGGTAGGAGGGTGAGTGTTGCTTGGGGGGATGGTAGGAGTGTGAGTATTGTGTGATGGGGTGGATGGAGTTGGTGTAGGTGTGGAAACTGCAGGAGGTGTGATCTATTGTAAACAAAATGAATCTGATGGGTTCACTGAAGAGGGGGAAAAGTAGGAGCAGCCTTTATATCGGGACTCTGCTTCTACACTTACAAGAATAGTAAATAAGATATATTTAAAATTAGCTATAAGCTACGATATAAATTGCAAATAATCATAATCTGCAAAAGTCAAGAAGTAGGAATTATTTTTTTTTAGTTAGAAAAATGACAATCAAGTCACTAAATTACTAATAAGGCATCTAACTGCCTCTGGTGACTTTGAGCGAAACACTCTGTCACAAAGGCCCTTTCTAGAGAATATTGATTTAGCAAAATTCTACTACAGAAGGCGAAAAAAGAACAGAGGAAGTTACGGTGACTTCAGTGTTATTATGAGGGATGAGATATCCTTCTCCTGGAAAAGAACAAATGAACAATAAGAATGGGATCCACCACTGGAACATATCATACTATTAGGAAAAATGAACAAGTCTTATAAACAAAACATTAAATGACATGCAAAACATAAAAGATATGTGATCAAATTAAAATTTAAATAAATTAAAACCACAATTAGATATCAGTGAATATCAATATTTAAGTTTAAGAATGCTTCACATGCAATAAGGCGATAAAATATAAAAAAAAAAAATACAGCATACACAAATGTAAAATATGAACCAAGCTAACATTAACATTGGCGACTGCATTTAAAACAGCTTCAGCTATTCAACACTAAGCTAAAATGTTTCTGCCATGTTTTGGCTTTCAGGGTCCCATAAAAGGAAATATAAAACTACGATCAAAGAAATATTCTTCATCTTTTTCGTCTTCCATTAAGAATAACATTTGTACGCTAAAATAAACAAGTACAGTACAGTATTAAAGACATAAAAGATAAACATAAAAAATAAACAACACATTAGAGAAATAATCTTTGCTGACTAGTCAAATTTAGGCTAACAGCACCAGCTTCCTCATTTGAGGGTAACGACCGTAGTCTTTGTAGATCAGCAAGGTCATTGTCCTTGCCATGAACATGTTGGGCAGTGAATTTGAAAAGATTCAGGTAAAGTGCCCACCTTTTCAGGCGAGGATTTAGCTTGTCTGCAATCTGTAAATATAGGAGAGGTCGGTAGTCGGTTCTCAGTGTAAAATATTGGCCATACAGATGGACTTCAAATTTCTTTATGGCCCAATATGCAGCTAGAGCTTCCTTCTCCACGGTGGAGTAATTTCGCTCTGCAGGGCGAAGCCTGCGGCTTGCATATTGCACTGGAACTACTTCTGCTGAGTTGTCTGATCGGGCTTGCAAGAGCACGGCACCCAGGCCTTCGTCTGAGGAATCGGTCTGCAAGATAAATGGAAAATCAGTGTTTACCAGTTGTAATACTGGCTCACCCGCCAATGCTTCTCGGAGCTTGAAAAATGCTCTCTCCGCTTCATCTGTCCATTGGACAGGGGAGGTTTTACCTTGCTTTGAGGAGGTCATTTGCTGCAAAGGGGCAGCGATAGTATTAAAGTGTGGAATGAACCGTTGGTAGTAGCCGACACTACCTAGGAATGATCTCAGTTGAGCGACAGTAGCAGGTTTCTCCATATCCTTAATATCTTGTACCCAGTCATGTAAAGGGGACATAACTCCTTCTCCAACCACGTGGCCGAGATACTGCAATTGTGTGAAACCAATCTCACATTCGGAAGGCTTTAAATAAAGTTCATGCTGGTTCAGACAAGTGAGAACTCTGCGGAGAGTCTCGAGATGCGATGACCAATCATGAGAATGCACCAGGATGTCATCTATAAAGCATGAAACATTGTCGAGATCCTGTAGTACTATCCTCATGAGTCTGCTGAAGCAGCCAGGGGCATTTACCATACCAAAAGGCATGACCCTGAACTGGTATAGACCATATCTTGTGGAAAAGGCTGTTAGGGGCTTGGTAGTCTCACTCAGCAGGACTTGCCAAAATCCACTGGCCAAATCCAACTTGGAAAGGTAACGGACTCAGGAGAGCAACGAAAAAATATGCTCGGCATCAGCAATGGGCTCTCCATCAAAGATGGTACGGGAGTTAAGCTTACGACAGTCAAGGCAGAACCTGTGACTGCTATCTCGCTTACGCACTGCCAGTAACAGCGAACACCAAGGCAAAATGCTCTTTTCAACTATTCCGAGGCGGACCCAAGTGTCAAGATCATCCTTCAGGCGTACGGACAGCTGGTGGGGAAGACCATAGGAATGCCGAAATGGCTCTGGGTCGGTCAATCTGACATGATGCCCAAGGGTGGCAGTAATGCCTGGGAGGTCGTTGAAGACGTTCTCATAGTCCTCTAATAGCTTGTTCAGCTGTTCCCGTTGACTCGGTTGCAGTCTGGAGTTAATAATGCAATTACTCACACTTTCCTTTCGGTGTGTGGGAATGGCAGGATCCTTACCATCATCAAAAGCTAAGCTTATGTCTTCAAATGCGAGGGCAGTGGTTGCGGCCAGAGGGGCTTCTTCCGAAAAACTCCACTCCCGTAAGTCTGTCTCCACTGCAATTGTGGAGTATTCCAATATAGGAAGTAAGGGGTGGCTATAATGGAGCAACTGTGTTGCTGCAGCCTCGGAGGTTCTGTTGATGCTGGGGGCATCTATAAGGGTTGCTGAGAGTGCCAGCGCAGGATCCCTGTGGGCCTCTGGGTCCTCACAATAAAGCTTCAGCTGGTTAATGTGGTATTTCCGATTATTGCCATCAATATTTAGCACATAATCGTCAAGGGTCACCCAGTGTACCACGGTGTACAGTCCTTTCCAGCGTAGCATTAGCTTGCGAGTATCTGTTGGAAGAAGTAACAGAGCTCGATCTCTGGGAGTCAGGGCACGACGCTGGGCACGCTTGTCAGAAAGGAGCTTGGCAGTCTGCTGGTGATCCTTAATGGCTAATTGTGCAGTTTTCCAAGCCTTTTTGAGATGGGACGAAAACTTCAAAATATACTCATGGACGTCCCTATCGTCATCTTTGATGGTAGGTGACTCCCAACATTCTGCCAAGAATTCCACTGGGCCTCTGACCTTATGACCATAAATCAGCTCGAAAGGCGAGTATCCAGTAGTGTCGTGGGGCGTGTCTCTGAAGGAGAAAAGAGCAGCAGGGACGTACTTGTCCCACTGCCTAGGTATATCTATCACTAGCTTGCGCAAACATCGCTTCAATGTCCCGTTATAGCTTTCGCATGCTCCATTTGATTGGGCATGATAGACACTCGTACGAATGTGCTTCATTTCTAAAAGGTTACAGAAAGCCTCAAAGTGTCTACTTGTAAACTGACTTCCATTGTCAGAAGTGACCTGCTCAGGAAAGCCAACCCTGGAGCAAATTTCAAATAGGGCATGAGCGACTGCTTCAGTTGTGATAAAAGACAGTGGCACTGCATCTGGGAACCTTGTTGCCAGGTCAACATATACCAGAAGGAACTGTTTCCCCGTGGATGAAGTTGGATTAATAGGACCTAATGTGTCAATAGCGACCTTGGAAAATGGCTCCATTGAGAGCTTAGTTATCCCCATGGGAACTTTCGGTACTGGTGCCGTTGATGTGGATTGACAGACAGGGCAGGAGCCTACAAATCTGTCTACCATGGCGTACATGTTTTGCCATGCAAAAGCCTTCTGAAAGACGTTCCAAGATTTTGCTTTGCCTCTGTGTCCACTCAGAGGTAAATGGTATGCCACATACATAGCTTGGCGGCACAACGAAGCAGGCACCACAAACTGTTTAAAGGTGTGGCCATCTTTAGTCACATGCCTACGAAATACTCCATCTTCAAGGGCGTATGTGATCTGGCCTCCTCCTGTCACTGTGATGGTCCTTCCCTCAGTGGCCTGCTGCATCCAGCGTTTGAGGCTGGGGCAATCTTGCTGCAATTTGGCAAAGTCTGGATGGGACTTCAATGGCTCTAGAGGTGCATCATCTGGTAAAGGAGCCGGAAACTCTCCGCGTTCCACATTACGTGTACTAACTGTAGCAGACTCAACGGAGTCAGTCGGAGAATCGTCCAAATTCTTGGCATCGAGGCCAGGAGTGGCTGCTGAAATGGTTTCATGTGACTTCCCCCGAGGGAAGTTGTAAGGAGAAATATCCTTATGGTAGAGGTCGGCCTGGAAAACAGGAACTAGGTTCAGTGCACGACCCAGCAAGACAGGGTACATAAGCCCAATCATTGCCACAGCTGGGGCTTTTCCCTTGTAGTATTTGCAATCCAGGTTAATGACACAGCAGCGTCATATTTGGGGTGTTCCTTCAGCAACCTGCCCAGGAACGACTTTGCCGGTAAAATATTCATCCCAGACGAATCTCTCGTCAACAAGTATGCCATTGGCCCCTGTGTAAAGGGTTATCTCAGCTTCCACACCATTTATGGTTTCTGGGCATTTTGGGATCACTTCCAATCATCATGTTCGATGAAATCTACATTGGCAAGTTTGTGTGGTGGTTCCTCGGCGTTATCCTAAGTGGCCCTTTCTGGCCTTATTTCTACAGCATGGGCCAAGTGCATGGCAGGACGGCTATGCGGGCCGCCGCTGTGTGAGGAAGCGTGGTGGCTCTTAGAGTTTGGCTGAAAACCCTGGGAAGGTGGAGCAGAGTAATGGCCTTTGCCTCAGAACTGCTGAGGCTTAGGTCTTACCGGGTCATCCTTCTTGAGTGTGGGTGCATGGCCGTAATAAGCCTTAGGAGTGTGAGGAGGATGAGCTGGACAATCGAAGTTTTGCGAAGGGCTCTTGTGCTTCCCGTTCCTGTAATCGCTATTTCCAGATAAAGGACTACTGTCTGGGATTCCCGCTCGAAGCCGAGCAAGCGCAAGCTTATGTTCATGTTGTGCTTGTGCCTCATCACTTGCTCTCTTCTCCAGCTTATCTCGGCGTTCAACCATGTTCTCATGAGCCCATTCGAAGAGCTTCTGTCTTGGGAGAAAACCGCATCTCGCACCAATAGCAATCATCATGTCCAGGTAACGCTCCTCATTGAATGTTTTGATGGTTTCCATGTTTGTTTCCTGTGACTGCCTGGTTTCCATGGTGGTTTCCTTAACAGTCAATAATGAAGTGACAAAAAAAAATAACCACAAAAAAACAAATCTCTGCAATAGTAGAAAAAAATGAAAGAACCACACAACACCAAGGAGAGAAAAAAAACTCAACACCACAGTTCAAACTTTTATGTAAAAGTGATCTCAAAACCTCACCATGAAAGTAACTCAAAATACAATCATGTGCAACAGCAGCAAAATGTTGCAAAACAGTGCATGAAACACTGGTAATACAGAATGGCTGTCGTGCCTGCTTTACAGCAATATGTGGCAGCACCTGCAGTTGTGGTGCAAATGAAAGGAATGAGCAACACAATCAAGTGCAACAGCGACGAAATGTTGCAAAGCAGTGCATGAAACACAGGTAATACGGATGGCAGTCATGCTTGCCTAACAGCAATACGTGGCAGTGTTGGGGGTTACGATGGTAGAGTGTTGTTAAGATGCTGTTTTTAATAAGGGGACTCAAAGTACCGAGTGTGACAGAGTGTTTCGCTCAATGTCAACAGAGGCTGTTAGATGCCTTAACAAATAAATTAGTAACATAACTGTTATTTTCTAACTAAAAAAATTAATTCCCACTTCTTGACTTTCGCAGATTATGATTATTTGCAATTTGTATTTTTGCTTATAGCTAATTTTAAATAGCTTATTTACTCTTCTTGTACGTGTAGAAGTATAGCCCCAATATAAAGGCTGCTCCTATTTTTCTGTCTGCAACGAGCCAAGAAAATTAAGAAAAAAAAAAACAGTAACCTAAATTTTCATTATTATTCTCGTTTTATTTTATTTGCTTCCACTTGTTGCACCTAAAATTACTGTCTCTCCCTTGCATCTCTGCTATAATTGCCTGCCAGGGACCACCACTAAAATAGTCCTTAAAATGATATCAGAGCCAATTACTGCTCTAGGAATGTCTCCTACAGATGACGTCACGAGGCACAAGGAGACGCTCTTTTGGCGCCGAGACTGCCCAGAGGCAACATCTCGCCTATGTAGTCTAAGTTTATTTAAAATCTTTTTACGTGGCATCTTCACAGGAATTCATCTAGCACAACAAGGAATTCATCTAGCACAACAAGGTGAGGGATAGTGTATGGTAAAGCTCGTGGGTCAAGCAAATTGGTTTATTTTCGAGAATTAGTTACATTCGTTACTGGATAAATCTTATGGATTTCTATTCTCAGATTCCATTCCCAGTCACACGAAATTTTGTAGATAACCACACTGGAATCTCACATGCCAAAGTTAATTCCTTAACCTGTAAATTACAGCTGATATATATTGCTGAGAAGTTTCTTTTCACTGAATGTGATAAACGAAAATCTCATCCTCTGAAGACTGGTTATGAGCCCGTAAAAATCTATCTCTCTTCCTAATAAATTCTAATTTCATTTCACCCCTTTCTATCATCGTAAATAAAGTGTTTTTACGTCAAAAACTCGTCAATAAAGCTATTTGCCAAAAAACAAAATTGCAAATATTTAAAAGGTAATTTTTCCCAGTTGGCTTTGCAAATATTTCTTGTTAACCACTATTTAATGAATGCATACCGTATTTATCTTGCTAATTCTTCATATGTTGGGGATAAAGTGTTTTGAGTTATAAGTTGCAAATACCTCAAAAGGTGGTTTTGCACCCTTTTTTTTCATTGCAAAGTTCTTGATAACTAAAAGTGAATGAATACTGTATTTATCTCGTAGATTCTTCCTTTATCCTAAATAGAGTGTTTTACCATATTAATTGCATATCAGTAATAAGCATTGCAACTTTTGTGGTTGCCCACAATTTAAGGAATACATACAGTACTGTATTTGTCTTGCTTATTCTTCATTTATTGTGAATATATTATTTTCTTTAAAACCAGTAAAGAATTAATGTTTTGTATGCTATTATGGTAGCATAAATATTTCTGGTTAGCTGTGAATAACCTATATATATTCATCCAGTAGAATAACATTGGAAACTCATTATATGTGTGCTCATGCTTTCAGTTTCCCATTATAAACAGTGTGTCATTTCTGTTTCTGAAATTGCAGTGTCCTGTATTCTACTCTGCCTGTGTGACAGAGGAAATCATCGAGTTGAGGCCAAAGTCTTGGCATATGTCCGTGGTGCCGGGAAACGATATCGTGCTCACCACCTCCGGGATTCGAGGCAGCATTTCATAAAATTTAATTTGAGAAATTTAATTCAATTCTTTTAATGTCATTGCATTTCCAAAATTAAAAGAAAGTTGAATTCTGAGTTTCATTTAACCGACTAATGGTAATATAGATGGGGTGTTCAAGTACAAATATCTGTCCTGTCTGTTTGTGAGCTCTTAACCGAGCTCGGTACTTTGAGTCCCCTTAGTAAAACAGAATCTTAAAAACACTCTAGCATCATTAAAACCCCCACAGATTTGGCGCCCGAACAGGGACCCGAACAGACAGACTGATTTTATAAATTTATTTTTATTTTGCTTTTTAACATTGCACATGAAAACCCGATTACCATTGGCTCGATTATTGAAATGAATGAATCTTAGGCTGCACACGAAAATTTTCGCGCTAGAAACGTTGCGGATAAGAAATTTTTCTTTATTTTCAATATTAATTATGGTAACTAATATTTTCTTGTTTCCCATGTGGTAAACAATCTATCAGGAAATCTACATGAGATTATGTGGTAACAGACTTTAGAAATTTTGCATGACGAGAAGACGTGTTATATAAAATTTCATTTATTTGCGTGATAAGATTGAGTTTTAAAGCATTCGTGTTTTATATATCCGTTAAAGGGTGATACTTGTTAGGAATTGGGAGAAAGCATATTAAGTATTTTTGCTTATAATTGTGTTTTATATTCAAGCATTGACTGCTCATAGATTGGAAGAAAAACTTTGGTGTCATTTATCGAGCCTAGGCTAAGCCTTTCATGTGTTTGAGTTGTCACATGAAAATAAATTTTCTCATTACTAGTAGAAATGTGTAATCTGGCTGCCTAGTAAGCTGTTAGCTTATCGTTGGTGTATTTTGCATAGGATCTGTGCCCTTTTTGGTAACACTCCAGAATTTTACTTACGACATTTTATTTGTGGGTACTGCCATATACGCGCTCATACGCAGGCACGACCGCGATACTGTACTTGTTCGTATTACTTACGACATTTTATTTGTGGGTACTGCCATATACGCGCTCATAC
Source organism: Halocaridina rubra (assembly GCA_037179515.1). NCBI lineage: Eukaryota > Metazoa > Arthropoda > Malacostraca > Decapoda > Atyidae > Halocaridina > Halocaridina rubra. The sequence goes on along the minus strand of JAXCGZ010013494.1, from coordinate 180 downwards.
GCAGGCACGACCACTATACTGTACTTGATTGTACTCTCAGGCACTGGGTGCTAGTCGGTAAAATTCGTTGTTACTCATTCCTTTCATTTGCACCATAACTGCAGGTACTGCCACATATTGCTGTTAAGCAGGCACGACTGCCATTCTGTATTGCCAGTGTTTCATGCACTGTTTTGCAAC
>JAXCGZ010013493.1:75000-82500 GCA_037179515.1 Halocaridina rubra | reverse complement strand
ACTTTTACTAGTTTTCACAGTTTTCTCCCTTTTAATAATACAGGAAATCTCATTCTTAAAATCTATCCTTACAGAATTTGAAAATATCACTAAATATCTGACCTCCAATGATTATTCATTGTAAATACTGAAAACTTATTTATATATATGACTAAATACGTGAATATAATGATCCTAAGATATTTGGTCTCTGAAAAAAAACTATTAGATTACTCGACATTTAGGCAATTCCTCATTCCAATATACAACAGTTAAACAACTCAGTTTCCCATACTTTTGGTCAGGCAGAAATATTTATATATTTCTAACTAATTAAAAGAATTGGTTCTTTTTTCAGGCCAAAAGACAAATTACTTACAAAGATGGAGTTCTCAGTGCTCTACCAGCATTATTGTGGCAATTGTACTGATACCTATGTGCACAAGATCATTAGGCAACCTGATTCGCATTCTTTAGAACACTGTGGCCTTTCTGCAAGATCTCAAAATTATTTAAGAAATCCTCAGCCTCCAGATATCAGAAATCACAGAGACAGCGCCTTATATCTAGTATTATTTGAAAAAGTTAAAGGCGATTAAGAAATTTCATAATGATACTGAATAAGGATTATTTGAAGTCATGACTATAAAACAGCAGAAAGCCAATCTAAATGTATATGATTCACACAAAGAATCGATTTTGTAAATAGTTTTTTTTTCTTTTTAAGTGTTGTTAACCTATTTGCTGTTACGGTTTAATATTTTTTCTAGACTAAGTCATTGTTCCTCTTTAACTCTTCTATTTATCTTCCTCCCTTTGTTTTGTTTTCAGATTAATTTCTGTTATTATCAGCAACTTTTTTTTTAATATAAGGAAGATATCTTTCTAAGCAGGAGTAAACACTGTACCTTTAGACACATTGTGCTCAAATGCAATGATACAACCGAGTGATAAAGTCAAAATGGAGAACTTCAATCCATTTGTATCTATTGTGCACCTACATCAATATTTACTGCATTCACAAAAAGCGTCATTGACATCTGTAATATTACATGATAATTTACACACACACACACACACACACACACACACACACACACACACACACACACACACACACACACACACACACACACACACACACACACACACACCACCAATTGGAAAGAGTGACCACTGTGTGTTGTTGATGGAGTATATCATTGAAGACATTCTTCCTGAGAGTAGAGGCACTGAGGACATGAGGAGGAACTATCCGAAAGGAGATTACATCAAAATGAATGAGCTTTTTGCAGTTATTGACTGGAGAACCTTATTTTACAACAAATCTGTACAAGAAATGTATGACATCTTTTGTGAGAAATATGGGAAGATAGTAGATTGCTGCATACCTGTCACCAAAGTAGGTGTAATTCATGCCAGAGAGAAATGGTTCGATAATGGGTGTAAAAGAGCTAAGGAGTGGAGAGACAAATGCTGGAAAAGGTATAGGAGGAGAAAAAACATAAATGCCTGGCAAACCTACAAAAGAGCAAGAAATGACTACCTAAGTAAAAGGAGAGAGGCAGAGAGAGATTATGAGAGGGACATCACCAGGAAGGCTAAAGAAAATCCCAAGCTTTTCCACAGCTTTATCAGAGGAAAACTGAAGGTAAAAGAACAGGTTTTAAGGCTAAAGAGAGCGGATGGAAGCATCACTGAGACGGACGAAGAGATCTGCAAAGAATTGAACAAGGAGTTTCAGTCAGTATTTACAGTAGAAAATACCCCACCCCCTCAGATTGCAGTGATAGAAGCTCAAGGGCCGGTACTAGAGAACATCAACCTTACAGCCACAGAGGTATGCAAAGCGCTGATGGATTTAGATGTTCATAAAGCTACAGGTCCTGATGACATATCCCCTCATGTGCTTAAAAAATGCGCAAACACAATATCAGTGGCACTAAGTATCATATTTAAGGAGTCACTGGAGTCGGGGGAGATTCCAAGATGCTGGAAACAAGCAAATGTGATACCTATCTTCAAAAAGGGAAGGAGGGATACGGCTCTGAACTATAGACCAGTTTCCTTGACCAGCATAGTTTGCAAACTTATGGAGAAACTACTAAGGAAACATATCTCTCTTCACTTGGAATCCTTCAACTTTTTGTCAGTGAGGCAACATGGCTTCAGAGAAGGAAGATCAACAGTAACAAACTTATTAGAATTTTATGATGAGGTAAGCCAAATCTTACAGGAAAGAGAGGGCTGGGCAGATTGCATATTCCTAGACTTCCAGAAAGCGTTTGACACTGTTCCACATGGGAGACTTATTAGGAAGCTGCAAGCAATGGCTAGAATAGGTGGAAATGTCTTGGAATGGATAAAAACTTACTTAGAAGGAAGGGAACAGAGGGTTAGAGTAAGACACTCAGTGTCTGAATGGAGAAGAGTTAGTAGTGGAGTTCCACAGGGTTCAGTTTTAGGGCCACTTTTGTTCCTTGTATATGTAAATGACCTACCAGAGTCTGTAAATTCATTCATGAATATGTTTGCAGATGATGCAAAGATTGTGAAGAAAGTAAAAAACGAGAACAATGGTAGAGAACTTCAGGAGGATCTAAATAATCTGCATGAGTGGTCAGAAAAGTGGCTAATGAAATTCAATACCTCAAAATGTAAGGTAATGAGAATGGGTACAAGTGCAAGAAGGCCCAAGCTTGACTACTCGGTGGCTGGAGTACAACTTCAAGAGACAGAAAATGAGAGAGATCTAGGAGTAAACATACTGGCAGATTTGTCTCCAGAAATACATATAAATGGCGTAGTAAGGGCAGCATATGCATTCTTATCAAACGTAAGGGTAGCCTTCAGGCACATGGACAAGGAAATGTTCAGAAATATTTATGTAACCTATGTGAGGCCAAAACTCGAATATGCAGCCCCCTTTTGGAATCCGCACTTGAAAAAGCACATAGCTAAGCTTGAAAAAGTTCAAAGACATGCCACGAAACTGGTGCCAGAAATACGCAATCTCGGTTATGATGAGAGGCTGAGGAAATTAGACTTGCCATCACTCGAAGCTAGAAGATTAAGGGGGGATATGGTGACAGTCTTTAAATTCCTTCATGGTTATGATAGAGTGGATAGGGATCGATATTTCGATATGGCTGGCTCTAGAACTAGAGGTCATAGTTTGAAGCTTCGGAAGAAAACTTGTTTGCAGGATGTAAGGAAATACTTTTTCAGTGTAAGAGTAGTTGATAATTGGAATTGGCTAAGCGAGGAGGTAGTTAATGCTATCTCAATCCATAGTTTTAAGGACAGGTATGATAAGTATCACTAAGTCTAAAAATGGAACCGATCAGGAGACGGGAAGATACGAGCTTTGGGCTCTTTCCCGTAAACACAATTAGGTAATCACAATTAGGTAATCACACACACACACACACACACACACACACACACACACACACACACACACACACACACATATATATATATATATATATATATATATATATATATATATATATATATATATATATATATATATATATATATATATATATATATATATATATATATATATATATATATATATATGCATACACACGTAAGATCATATATATATATATATATATATATATATATATATATATATATATATATATATATATATATATATATATATATATATATATATATATATATATATATATATATATATATATATATATATATATATATATATATATATATATATATATATATATATATATATATATATATATATATATATATATATATATATATGCATACACACGTAAGATCATATATATATATATATATATATATATATATATATATATATATATATATATATATATATATATATATATATATATATATATATATATGCATACACACGTAAGACCATATATATATATATATATATATATATATATATATATATATATATATATATATATATATATATATATATATATATATATATATATATATATATATATACATATAAATATATATGTGTATATATATATATATAATATATATATATATATATATATATATATATATATATATATATATATATATATATATATATATATATATATATATATATATATATATATATATATATATATATATATATATATATATATATATATATATATATATATATATATATATATATATATATATATATATATATATATATATATATATATATATATATATATATATATATATATATATATATATATATATATATATATATATATATATATATATATATACACATATATATACATATATATATATATATATATATATATATATATATATATATATATATATATATATATATATATATATATATATATATATATATATATATATATATATATATATATATATATATATATATATATATATATATATATATATATATATATATATATATATATATATATATATATATATATATATATATATATATATATATATATATATATATATATATATATACACACACACACATATATTTATATGTGTATATATATATATATATATATATATATATATATATATATATATATATATATATATATATATATATATATATATATATATATATATATATATATATATATATATATATATATATATATATATATATATATATATATATATATATATATATATATATATATATATATATATATATATATATATATATATATATATATATATATATATATATATATATATATATATATATATATATATATATATATATATATATATATATATATATATATATATATATATATATATATATATATATATATATATATATATATATATATATATATATATATATATATATATATATAATTCAGAACATGCATACAAAGGCAAGTGTTCTAGAGTATAATGAACATAAAATACAGCATTTACAATGAGTTACATGTTTTTAAAGATACAATAATCATCTAAGTAAATACCAAACTATATAAGAAGCACCATGTGAATTGCAAAATACGAGATCATAAGTATAAAGACATTAACACACTTAAGTTACTGCATAGAAAATTAATGTCTTAGCAAGAAAAATAAAATTACAAAGAAAAAAAAGATTCATTTTCTTTAAGCAAATCAAACTCTTTGCAGAACTAACCCAATCTGTTCAAGAATATATATTTTTAAATATAATTTTTTATCTGTGTAATAATTTTGTCATATAAATATAAAAAAAAATATATATAGTAAAACCATGATACAAAAGAATAATGTAAAATAATATTGTATATCCTCTAATTTGATAAGATAATATAATTAAATAATATACTTATGTAATATAATATATAGTTATCTATGATATAATGATGCAATATAATATCAGGTTATGTTAAATATGTAAATACAAATTACATATGATAATATATAGTATATAATACAACATTCCTAATAACTATGATGAATATAATATTACCTAATATGCATGATAAATATAACACAATGAAATTATAGAGTGTACAATAATATCAGATGATAATAGAGGACAATATATAACCTTAATATAAATATAAATAATGTGATATCATGAAAAAAATAAGCTTTTACTTGCTAACTTCTGCAAGCAGTAACATCCCTCTTACCTTGAGTGAGTGTTTGTCGCCAGTATCCTGGGCTTGGACTCTGTCTGCCAATTTGTCATCCAGAGGTTTATTATCCTTCAACCAAGTCACGAAATAGGCTGTTGGGTGAGCGACGATACAGGTGAAAGTGACACTTTCACCCGCTGAAATAGGAGGAAAAATATTTTCTTTAATACTGTAATGGAGAGGATGGATTAGGTTTGCAGGTGAAAGCAGCGCTCTCACCTGCTGAAATGTGAACAAAAATTAGTCACTATCAATACAAGGAAAGAATTAGTGCAGGTGAAATAATATTCCAACCCAATGATACTGGAACTAGAAGTACTGAATATGAAAGAAAACTAAAGATATTAGTTCACAGGTGAGAACAACGCTCTCACCTGCTGACATTATTAATGAATGCCGAATGAAGTGAAAATGAAGGTTATTAATGTTGTATAGGTGAGGTACAGGTGATTGGAGAAAGAGAGTATCAGTATCACAGGAGAAAGCAGCACTTTCACCTGCTGAAATTGAATCAAAAAGTAATGCATACTAAAAATAGGTAAAACGACAGAAGGGTTGACTAAAGTTGCAAAGGTTATTTAAAAAAAAAATCAGTATGACAGGGAGGAACAACACTCTCACCCGCTGAAATTAGAAAATAAAAAAGTTTTGATAATGTGGAAAATGGTAGAATGAAATTCAATGAACACTAAAAATGGGACTTTTTTCATGTTGCACATTGCTGCAAAGAAAAGAAACAAAATAAGGAAAAATACGTCAATGAAAGTAAAATGGGAATAAATTTTTGTTTTGTACAAATGCTGTAAGAGAAAGAATAGGAAAATATTATACAAAAATGTTAATAAATTTTTTATATCAAGATGATTCAAAATGAAAAAGTATAAAAACTGTGTTGAAACAAAAAGAAAAGTAAAAAACTCATTAATGTTTTAAATGTGCTGTAAAGGAAAAATGAGAAAATAAATATATTAAAGAAAAATAATTAAAAGAAAATAATCTCTTGTTTATGCTATTGAGGTACTACAAAGAAAAAAAAACAAATAAAGTAATACAGAAAAAATAAATCTGTAACGTATAAAGATGTAAAAAAAAAAAACTGGGAATTTGTATTAAAAAAAACAGTAAATAAAAATTCTTCTGTGTTATTAGGATGTTGCAAAAGGAAAAAACTTGAAATTACAAAAATTACAAATGGATTACATTTGTCATGTATAAAAATCTCAAGAAAAATTAAACACAATCTGGTAAAAACACATTAAAAAAAATCCTAATGAATATTTTATTTGTGATGCACACTTAAAGAGGAAATGAAAATGAAAGTAATGGATCAAATAAAAAGAAAATGATAAAATTAAGAAAATACGAATCCTCTTTTGCTCTTTAATGAATGTAAAATAGAAAATAGAATCAATTTTCACCTTGAAAAAAAAGATGTAAAGTTCCTAATGGCATTCAAAATTGGGCTAAAAAGAAAAGACAACATTAGCTTACTTATAAAAGGGAAAGTAAAGAAAAGGATCTTTTAGAAAGGGTCTTTTAATATAAGAAAAGAGCAAAAGTATCGTTTTTGGAAGTCTTTAAGAATATGATGTTTCTAAGGGTTCATTGATAATAAGATATGTGAAACATTGATGATAAGATATGAGAAAAGAATCGTTTTGAAGTCTTTCAAAATGTACCATAAGGAAAAATGTCGTTTTCGAGAATCTGAAGAAAATGTTAGTTAATAGAAAAGAGTGGTTTTCCTAAATCCTTGAAAATACGATTATTAAACAAAAGATCGTTTGTGATATAAAATAAAAGATCGTTTCTGATATTTTAAAGAATGTATTAGAAGCAAATTAATTAT
>JAXCGZ010013493.1:52500-67500 GCA_037179515.1 Halocaridina rubra | reverse complement strand
ACAAGAATTTAATACAGCAAATACTGTCGAGTATTGGCTTGATTCCAAATAAATGTTAATCTTTAATTAATATATATTCAGAATATCTAGAGCTTCTTGTAAAATAGTTATTATTTTCAAATTCTAGTATTCAGTTAATACTGTAACGTAGAGAAATATGAATATTGTTTCAAAATGCTTAAGTAAATATTCATTTTTTTTAAGGAATGTTGTATAAGAATATTATATATTTTCAATGGCTGAATTGTTTAAATGGAATATTTATATAAAAAGAATAAATATTTGACCCATTCCAGATAATTCTGTCATATATGAACAAGACTTGCGCAATATTGCAAGGAAATAAATTAAGTCACAGATATACTCTCAGTGTTCCTTAATGCTTTCCAAAGAGTTTTCTTAAAACACGAATATGAATTTGACACTTATGCAACATTGTGCAATTATGTAAGAGACTTGTGTAGTGTTTCCAGATATTGCAGCATATGTCACATATATTCTAATTGTTACGTATTACTCTTGAAAGTTTTTTTTTATACAAAATGAATAAGAGTCTGACCCATTGTTGAGCTACCCTGGGCCATACACACACAAGACTTGTGCAATATTGCTGAGAAAAGCAATAAGTCACTTAAATACGCTACGATTTACCTAATATTATTGCAAAATCGGTTATACAGCAAGAATAATTTCGACAAACTTTTCTGAATTACTTGGCAAAACTCACAAGCTTGGGCTATGCTGCCGAGAAATGATATGCAAACTACTATAAATACTGATCAATTATTTTGAAAGAATGTTGACAATAATATTGAAAATATGTTTATTGAGCATGAATAATAGGTCGACTAAATATGCAGAAAATCGAGGCAATTAAAAATCAATAGCTGCACAATATTGCCCCGATATGGAACATGCTATTCATATGCATGCTCTTAGTACTGCATAATATTTTTTTTCAGAGAATTAATCAATTATTTAGATATACTGGGCAATATACCAGCGAATAACAATGTTCCAGAGCCATGTAATAAACTACGGATATACTTTCAATGCTACATATTACTTTTGAAATAATGTCCATATAAAAGGCATGGCTTTTTTGACCAATTGTGTAGAATAATTCCGCAATACTTACACAAGACTTGTGCAAAATTACCTAGAAATTCAGTAACATGCAAACATATGCAACGTAACGCATAATATTTTTGAAAGAATCTCTATATAACTTATATAAGAGCTTGAACAGTTGTGTAGAAACGTTGGGCAATGGACACGCAATAGTTCAACAATGATATAGGTAACTGTAATGGTTTACAGAAATACTCTACTTGCTGCCTAATATTAATAAAAGAGTACATATCACATGGATAAGAGCTTAAATGATAATTCTGTAATATTGGTCAGTAAACATGTATGATATAAGCAATGTTGATGAGAACGGCAATAAATTACTAAAATATTCTAAGAGCTGAAAAATACATTTGAACGTGTTTATAAAACGTGAATAAATTTTTGACCACAAATATATATATATATATATATATATATATATATATATATATATATATATATATATATATATATATATAATATATATATATATATATATATATATATATATATATATATATATATATATATATATATATATATATATATGAAGTAGAAAAGGCTCATATGTAAAACACAATATAAAAAATTATTATTTTAAAACCAAACCATGATTCTCTTCAGGCACAAATACTGCAGATCAAAATATGAAGATAAGAAATTGAAAGAACATGAGAGGGGGGGGGGAAGATGATGTTAGCGATGATTATCAGGAGGATATATGGCGTCGAGGAGCATCAGATCTGAGGTCAGGTGAATGGTCATAAGGAATAAAAAATGTCTTATAGAGAAGAATTTTAGGGTTCTTCGTCAAAAATGTCAGATTTACACTGTCCATTTGATAAAGTTCAGGTCATAGTTTTCTTTGGAATGACCATCCTAAATTTCATCATTAATAAGATTGATTACACGTGCTGATCGTCTACCTGACCTCAGACGTGATGATTCTCCCATTGTGGTTCCTCATGCTTATCATCGCTAGCAGCACCTGTCCCATGTTTCGATATATATCCACGCTCTAAAGATTCTATTCTAGGAAACTATATCAGGAAGGTAAGTGATACTTACGTTCAACTACTTCTCCTTTCAGTGTCTTCGTAAATACTGGCTTAGGAGTTCCACCAGGGGTAAATGGAGCTGTAACATAAAAGAAGAAAATTATAAAGTAAAACAATATTAGGTTGTGCGGCTTCCATAAATACACTAAAAAAAAATTAAAAAATCTAAAAGTTATTAAATATTTCATGTTCATTGTTGAAGAATAAATAGATAATTAATACATAATTCGAGAATAAATATTATATGGTAATCAATCACCGTTTCATATCTGAAAATGAGAGACGTGGCCTCTCGTGAACATATAATAGAAAACTGAGTTGAAAATACCGAAGAAATATAAAAAAATAAGGAAAGTAAGAGTACAGTAATAAGAATTTTGGAAAAATATGTTCACAGGAATGGATTGGAATTTGAGCTCTTTTACATGAACACATGTAGGTTATATGTTAAAAAATCTACATTCTTCTTGATTTCTGAATGCCAAGCCATCTATACTTAATTTAAAAAAGCCCCTGACTGCCATGCTAGAGATCCCGAGATCAACCTCCACAGGTCTTTGTACAGTTACTTTTCAGTAAGCATATGAAGGAAAGAGTAATGGCATCTCTTCTCTCATAGCCCTTGATAACAAAAAAGTTAGACTTAATGCATCATGACACGTGTAGAGAGTAAAATGCCACATTATCTTCAGTTTGATTGGATTACCTGTTCTAACAACTTAGTCACTGTTAGCAAATAATCACTGATTAGATTATCTGTTTATCAACTTGGCTATTATTAGCAACTAGTCACACTGACCAGGTCAGCTGTGACAATGAATTTTGTATATCATTAGCAACTATTACTCTGACTAGGTGACTAACGCTAACAACTTAGCCACTGTAAACAACCAATCTCTCGGGCTAGGTCATCAGCATTATCAAATTAGTTATCATCGGCAACTAGTCACTCTGACTAAGTAGCCTGTGCCAACAAGTTGGTTATCATCATCAACTTTTAATTATGAATATGTCACCTGTGATAATAACTTTATAATCATTAGCAATCACTCAGTGTGACTGAAACTAGATCACTTGACACGAAGCCAATAGCCTGATTATTATTAGCAACAAGTCATTCGGCCTTACTCAGGTATATGTTCTAAAGATAACTTAGTTCCCTTCAGTAATCATCCAGTCTGGTTTAACTAATCTACCTATTTCTAAGCAAACATTCTCATCATTCATCAGATACTAGTCACTTAGACTTCAATTAGGCCATTTGTTTCCAAAGAGAAATAACTAGAAGTGCACCCTTAATTATGTTTAGCTATAAAAAAAAATCTTTATTTCCATTTCATTATACAATGGGTATTCGTCAGCCGGGGCAAGCCCCAACCCCCCACTGTGGTGTCCAACCACAGCAGTTCCTGCCAGTAAACAGCTTAAACTCTCGGTCTTGGACGGGAACCGATCTTTCGACCTTGTGAATGCGAAGCCAGCGCGTTACCACTGTACTAGCATACCACTTATCTCTATCCTGAACTACACCACTTATCCCAAATATAAAAGCTTGCCTATCATTACTTATCATCTCCAAGCTTCTATAAAAATCCCTTTGATATAAATTTCTGAATGAATCACAGATATATTCATATAATAAATACTCCGCTACAGACAACTTATAATCTTTCCTTGCATAGCTATACATATTTTCTTAATAGTGATAACACACACTTATGCTTATTGCACACACTAGAAATACATATATTCCACTAAGTTCTACACATTAACTCTACTTGTATATTACTATATTTTTCTTCTAATTTATTTTAAGTATCTATATTTACTACTTTCCCTGCCTACACTTGGAATAAATTCTTTTCACAATAAACTTGTACTTTCAAGTCAGTTGAGAAAATGAGTGTGGAACCCTTTGGGTGTTACCCATGTGCTATGTGACTGAGGTACTGAAAAGGTGGTTCTGAAGAGATTTCAAAGCTTATAATTTTTTGGAGAGAAATACATGCCAAGAAATCTTGAAAGTATTCCCGACTGTCTTCATTGAGCATGTAATAACAATCTTGTTTGTGGAGATGATATGGGATAGTAAGTCACATTTTGTGGATAAGGGAAAGTATATCCAATGACGCGGCCCAAAGGGATTTCTCGCACCTTCTAGCTCAGTGAACTGTGGTGGACGGGTGTGAGGGGAGTTGCTATGTGATGAAGGGGTGGGGGTAAACCAGCTGCGACTGTCGGGCCTCATTGTAGAATATCCTTGCCCGCCTACCTTGTGGATGACCCAAGCAGGGTGGAAAGGGGGGAGATGTGACAGCCCTTTTTCCCCAAGGAGCTGAGAGGAGTGGTTGAAGCGTGTGTGGATCGCGGTGTATGCACGTTTCTTGGCTCGGTCACCCCCCTTACAAGGGAGAATGAGGCATGTGTATATGCAGCTACATGTCTTAGTGCTTAAGACTCTCTCTCTCTCTCTCTCTCTCTCTCTCTCTCTCTCTCTCTCTCTCTCTCTCTCTCTCTCTCTCTCTCCTCTCTCTCTCTCTCTCTGTATATATATATATATATATATATATATATATATATATATATATATATATATATATATATATATATATATATATATATATATATATATATATTTTGAAGAGAGAAGGTGCAATCCCTCTTCTAGATATATTCCTAAATGCTGAAAAACAATACTCTCTCTTTGAAGTCTATAGTGAAGAAACAGACTTAGGAATATTTCTGAATCAAGCCACAGGGTGCCCTTCATGATATAAGACAACAGTAATATAGGCCTATATCAAACGACTTTTCAATCATTGTTCTGATTGATAAAGAAGTAGATGCCCTAATAAAGCATATACTACAGTGTGGCATGACAAGGGTAAAGAGCAAATACAATCTGTAGAAACGACGAATAAACAAAATATAAAACAATACTATAATGGGATAATGAGCAATAATTATAGGAAAGAAGTAAGTTTTATGAAAAATATGAAGAGAAAAAATATAAGGTGCTGATCCCGATAGAAAAGTGGAATGACATATTTATTATAAAACAAAGGCACACCTGTTATTAAGAAACAAGGGTCATGTTTTCTGAAAACTCCCTTCAAGAGAGCCATGTTGTTTACCATTATGCATGCTCCCATGAAGACGGCAATCTTCAATCTTCATATCACATAATGACAAGAAATAAACTGTCTAAAGAATTGACCTGCCATTTGCAGGAAGGTGCAACTTTTCACAATATGATGGCCAAACACCATACTTCCATTACAAGAAAAATGACGTAAGCAAGTGAAAAACACTACACAAGGAAAGCATTTACAGAACCTCTAAATTCTGAAATCTATATATATAAACAAACTAGTTCTTTCAATGAATGTTTTAGTGCAAGAGTGCCTACTCTGGATGTAAGAGACGGTGCGCAAAGATGGTGATTGATATATATATATATATATATATAATATATATATATATATATATATATATATATATATATATATATATATATATATATATATATATATATATATATATATATATATATATATATATATATATACATATATATATATATATATATATATATATATATATATATATATATATATATATATATATATATATATATATATATATATATATATATATATATATATATATATATATATATATGGAGAGACACTTGAGGAAGTTGATCAGTTTAAGTATTTAGGCCCGGTTATAGTGCAAATGGTGGAGTGGAAGCAGATGTGTTTCACAGAGTGAATGAAGGATGTAAAGTGTTGGGTGCTTTGCAAGGAGTGATGAAAAATAGAGGGTTGGAAATGAATGTTAAGAAAGTTTTAAATGAAGTTAAGTGGTTGCGCCAACTGTGATGTATGGATCAGAGTTATGGGGTATGAAAGTAAGAGAGAGACGGAAACTAAATGTGTTTGAGATGATATGACTGAGGAGTATGATTGGTGTATCTCGGTTGGATAGGGTTAGGAATAAAGTGGTGAGAGCAAGAACGGGTGTGAGGAGAGAATTGGCAACCAGAGTAGCTTTGAATGTTCTGAGATGGTTTGGCCATATGGAGAGGATGGTTGATGAAAGACTGCTGAAAAAGGTGATGAACGCGAGAGTTGATGGGAGAAATGCTAGAGGGAGGCCTAGGTTTGGGTGTAAGGATGGAGTAAGGAGAGCCCTGAATGATAGGAGGATGGATGTGAGGGAGGCAAGTGAGCGTGCTAGGAATAGGAATCAGTGGCGAGCGTTTGTGACGCAGTTCTAATGGGCATCTGCTGTTACCATGGGGCTGCATCTTACAGAGATAGCCCTGTGGTAGGGGCAGTAGGGGAGTTGGCATTATGAAGCGACACAGGTTGTGGAAGAACCGGGAGGATGCTCCTTCGTCATTGCCCTTAGAGCAAAGTAATCCCGTTACTGTTTCTTTTTTTGTGTCGGTTATCCCCCAAATTGGGGGAAACAGCCATGGTAAATGATGATATATATATATATATATATATATATATATATATATATATATATATATATATATATATATATATATATATATATATATATATATATATATATATATATATATATATATATATATATATATATATATATATATGAGAAGTGAGAAGCCTATATGGATATTATATTTAAACAAGGCATATGTACACCAGTTTGAATGCTTATAAAGATGTTCCAGTTCTTATGATTATACTTATATTACTGTCCTGTAGTTCCTAGAGAACAGCGAGAGACGTTCATGAAATGGAATATTAGTCTTCTCGATATGGAATCCCTTTACAAAAGATCCTAAGAGACTTATATAAATACTGAAGTAGGTAATGTAATATTATATTTGTAGTGTCTTGGATTTCCAAGAGGCAGAGAGGAGATATTTCAGAAAACAGAACATAGATTAAAATTTTCTTTTAGAATAGAGTCAAAGAGATCTAGATAAGGATTTAGCTAATGTTTTGGATATTTAACATGTTATTCAATAGCTATCAATGACTTTTGATATATAATGTCTTGGAATTCTATGACACAGATAAAAGTTGCTTCATACTACAGATCCTAGTGAAATACTGTCTCAATACTTGTGGTTATATTTATCTTACTATCCTGCAGTTTCAAACAACAGCAAGAAGTGGCCTCCAGAAAATAGAACCGTGAGCTCCTCGAAAATAAGATTTCTTATTAAACCATAGACACAGAGGCTTCCATAGGTGTTCAATAAACAAATGTAAAGGAAACACTGCTGCACTGTATGTAGCAGATTCCTTAATCTTCTATCGCTAAAGTTTTTGAAACTTTCCTCAATGCTCACTTCTTGAAACGCCTTGAATCTAACTCATTTATCTCTGATCACCAGTACTTCTTACTCAAAGCAAGATCCACTGGTGACCTCCTGTCCTATCTTACTCATGTATGGTCATCTACTCTAAGGAACTATGGGGAATCCTTCGTCACGCCCTTGATATCTCTATGGTTTTTGACAGAGTCTGGCACAAGGCTCTGTTGGCCAAACTCCCTGCCTATGGCTTTACCCCTTCTTTCTCTTCTCTGATTTCCAGTTTTCTTTCTGACCGTTTTATATCTGTAGTTGTTGACGTTGCAACATCTAGCCCATTCCCTGTTACCAGTGGTGTTCCACAGGCTCCTGTTCTTTCACCTACTCTGTTCTTTCTCTTCATCAATGATCTTCCATAATACCCATATTCCTCTCTTCTTCACGCCTTTGCCGCCAACTCTACCCTTCACTCTTTCTCTGCCTTTTCTTCACAACCTTCATCTGCTACTCATAATCAGTCTCGCATCACTAGTGTATCTGAGTGCGGCATCCAAAATTTAGTTGAATTTAATGCCTCCAACATACAGTTTCTGGCTATCTCTTTATCTTCTTCTCCTCCTGATAGCCCTGTAGTCTTCGAAACTAACAAAATTTATCCATATAGACTCTAACTTGTCTTGAAGGAATCACATAATTTCTAATTCTTCATCCAAAAAATTGGGGATTCTGTTTCGGTTTCGTTATTACTTTTCCTCTCTACAGTTCTAATCTGGATTCTTTTTATCTTCGTTGTAAGGAATCTTCATTTTCTTTTTTTTTATCGCTACTACTTCAATCGCAGCTCTGATGAGTTGGCGAATTGCATCCCTCTCCCACTGCCGAGGCCACGTAGCACTCACCAAGCTACCTCCTGTCACAGGTACTGTGTGGAGATTTGTAGCTCGTGAATTGATCGGTGCACCGACTGCTTCCTCCCATATATCTCCAGACTGGAACTCTCTTCCTCCTTCCGTCTTTCCAAACTTTTATAACATATTTTCCTTCAAAAAGCAGATCTATCGTCATCTCAAGGCCTAATCCTCCATTGCCAATTGGAAATAAATGTTTGTTTATTTGCTTGTTTGTTTATATCTGTAGGTCCTCAGTACTGTGGCTTTTAATTAAGTCTGTCCTTTTCCTTTGTGTATCATTACCTCATCTCTACCTTGTCCATAACCTTTTTCTTTTCCTTCGTCTTAATGTTTTCTCGTGCCCTGGCCTTTATTGATGAGAGCAGTTTATTTGCCTGTCCCGGTGTCACACTCATAAATAAAAATTGCTTTTTTCAGATCCAAGGGTAGTAAAGGTGGTTTCCAGAACACTGACTACAGAAAACAAGAGTCCTATTTAGAATTTTTTTCACTGAGGCTTCCATGGATGTCGTCTTATGAAATGCAATTGAAAAATATGCATGCTAAACTAGTACAACTAAGTGACTGTGATTATATTTAATCTGTTTAGATGCTGAATTGGGTGAAGTTATGAGAACTAAAAATTTTGTTTCAACGTATCTCAGTGCCTTGAATTACAGTTATTGTTGAAGCTCCAAGAGAGGATAGCTTACCAAAACATGAATAATGGTCTCCACGATATAAAACTTTTGGAACAGTACCAATATTTCCATAGATGCTTACTTAGCTAATATGAGAGAAACTTAACAGGTTAATCAAAATAACTCCATGACTGTGATAATAGTTCCAACAGATAACTAAGGTGTTTTCAGGAAAGAGATGACGGAATAGAATATCCTTTTATAATTTTTTATTTTCACCAAAGCTTCCACAGATACTGAATGTAATGGAAACTTGGCCAGAATATATGTGTATGCACACACACACATACATACATATATATATATATATATATATATATATATATATATATATATATATACATATATATATATATATATATATATATATATATATATATATATATATATATATATATATATATATATATATATATATATTTATATATATTTCAGATTCCCCAACCTCACTCGTGGCTTCATTTTAGCATTTAATTCAAATCCCAATCTCATTCGGGCCATGAAATTATCAAATAAGCACATTACATATGTGAAAACATGAATCATTTTTTACCCCGACCGGGACTCGAACCTAGGACTTATGATTACTAAGTCAAGGCGCTACCACTACACCACAGAAGGTTAAAAGGAACCCAACCTTATAGCTTATATCTGCTATACTTAGGAATGAACGCATTCTAACTGAATGCTACTATGTTCATATTACAGATTCCCCAACCTCACTCGTGGCTTCATTTTAGCATTTAATTCAAATCCCAATCTCATTCGGGCCATGAAATTATCAAATAAGCACATTACATATGTGAAAACATGAATCATTTTTTACCCCGACCGGGACTCGAACCTAGGACTTATGATTACTAAGTCAAGGCGCTACCACTACACCACAGAAGGTTAAAAGGAACCCAACCTTATAGCTTATATCTGCTATACTTAGGAATGAACGCATTCTAACTGAATGCCACTATGTTCATATTACAGATTCCCCAACCTCACTCGTGGCTTCATTTTAGCATTTAATTCAAATCCCAATCTCATTCGGGCCATGAAATTATCAAATAAGCACATTACATATGTGAAAACATGAATCATTTTTACCCCGACCGGGACTCGAACCTAGGACTTATGATTACTAAGTCAAGGCGCTACCACTACACCACAGAAGGTTAAAAGGAACCCAACCTTATAGCTTATATCTGCTATACTTAGGAATGAACGCATTCTAACTGAATGCCACTATGTTCATATTACAGATTCCCCAACCTCACTCGTGGCTTCATTTTAGCATTTAATTCAAATCCCAATCTCATTCGGGCCATGAAATTATCAAATAAGCACATTACATATGTGAAAACATGAATCATTTTTTACCCCGACCGGGACTCGAACCTAGGATTTATGATTACTAAGTCAAGGCGCTACCACTACACCAAAGAAGGTTAAAAGGAACCCAACCTTATAGCTTATATCTGCTATACTTAGGAATGAACGCATTCTAACTGAATGCCACTATATTCATATTACAGATTCCCCAACCTCACTCGTGGCTTCATTTTAGCATTTAATTCAAATCCCAATCTCATTCGGGCCATGAAATTATCAAATAAGCACATTACATATGTGAAAACATGAATCATTTTTTTACCCCGACCGGGACTCGAACCTAGGACTTATGATTACTAAGTCAAGGCGCTATCACTACACCACAGAAGGTTAAAAGGAACCCAACCTTATAGCTTATATCTGCTATACTTAGGAATGAACGCATTCTAACTGAATGCCACTATGTTCATATTACAGATTCCCCAACCTTCATGTTTTCACATATGTAATGTGCTTATTTGATAATTTCATGGCCCGAATGAGATTGGGATTTGAATTAAATGCTAAAATGAAGCCACGAGTGAGGTTGGGGAATCTGTAATATGAACATAGTGGCATTCAGTTAGAATGCGTTCATTCCTAAGTATAGCAGATATAAGCTATAAGGTTGGGTTCCTTTTAACCTTCTGTGGTGTAGTGGTAGCGCCTTGACTTAGTAATCATAAGTCCTAAGTTCGAGTCCCGGTCGGGGTAAAAAATGATTCATGTTTTCACATATGTAATGTGCTTATTTGATAATTTCATGGCCCGAATGAGATTGGGATTTGAATTAAATGCTAAAATGAAGCCACGAGTGAGGTTGGGGAATCTGTAATATGAACATAGTGGCATTCAGTTAGAATGCCTTCATTCCCATATATATATATATATATATATATATATATATATATATATATATATATATATATATATATATATATACATATATACATATATATATATATATATATATATATATATATATATATATATATATATATATATATATATATATATATATATATATATATATATATATATATATATATATATATATATATATATATATATATATATATATATATATATATATATACATACATATATATATATATATATATATATATATATATATATATATATATATATATATATATATATATATATATATATAGAGAGAGAGAGAGAGAGAGAGAGAGAGAGAGAGAGAGAGATAGCCCCTTATTTTACTTAATCTTCCTTTTGAAACCTTGGAGAGAGCATAGATATGCTTATCGAAACCGGATTTTATGAATATACTGATCTGAACAGTAGACCCCACACATGTAATTTTGCACTCAGTAAGTGTGCAACAAGCAACATATTGAATAATAATGAGTTGATATTTATTATGTACAGGTCAAAGATGATAGTGCTAGCTTACAAGTCTGACCTCATTAAAAGATAACTCCTAACCAGCACCACTGTTTTTTTTATTCCTGTTGATGAACCTCTTCGGGAGGAGCTCTGATTTCAGAGCGCTTGGATCCCAATCTAATTGCTCCTACATTAACATACTGTGAGGGGAAGTACAACATCTGTTTTTGCAAGAGCCATTTTAAGGAAAGAAACAAATTAAGTCCTGCATAGCAGCCCCTGTCAAATCAGCAGGCATAGTGAGCAGACCCTTACATGTGTGATGTCAATGATTAATGGTTTATAGTGGCTCGTAAAGCTAATCTTTTCCAGAGTGTCATTAAGAGTATTAGAAAGAGAGATCAATTGAGACCCCAATGCGATAGCTGCCACTCTAAACTCATCAAGAAAAGTGAATACATAATAAGAAGTGTGAAGAAAGTGGTGAAGTGGAACACTCGCTAAATATAATTTAATAACATAGCAACCATGATATTTCTATAAATTATTTAAAAATCAATAGATATATGATATGGAAATATGAAATGAATTAACGAATAATTAGATATATAAATAAATACATATATAAATAAATAAATAATTATATTAAATGAAAAATCTTAAAAATGTCCATACTTACTCGTGGGTTCTGCCATTTTGCCGGTAGCAGTTGGCACGGTGATCTTAGATAAAGCGGGTGCTGCGGCACGAGATGGTTCTGCTGGTTTCTGGAAGAGAACAAAAAGACCAAGATTAGATCCATCCCTACGGTAAAGAGCCCCAGGATCGCATCGTTACACCGTGAGCTGCCATAAAAGTTGCTTAAATAAAGATCTTTCATAGTTGGTGTGGGAAGGGAGAGGAAAATCTTTCATTGTAATTTTAAGTAGCACAACATAGCATTTAAAGCCTTTTAAGAGGCCATTTAATTTTCTGTTACTTTTATAGCACAACATAGCATTTAAAGCCTTTTAAGAGGCCATTAAATTTTCTATTACTTTTATATTTAGGTCAGTTAGAAACAATTAAAAAGATATATTGATTTAAAAAGTATTTTTTGTATATAATATGAGTTGTATTATTAATATTATTAGATTTTCGGTGAATTTTAAGTAATTTCGATAATCAACATATGTATTAAAGCAGTGAGACTTATTCGGGAGTGAGCCTGCAAACGCTTGTGAGCGACTGTGGGCATTTTCCTCGTGTTCTGTTGGTTGCATGTAAATCTATCGGTCATTTTGTTTATTTTACATTGACAGGCACATACAGTATATAAGCAAGTTTGCGGACATTATAAGTGTTCAAATGGGGAATATGACGGAATTGTCCATGGTCGCTCGCGAACGACTGAAGGGGCACTCACTAAATATCTCTCAAAGTAAGGAAATGATGTTTTTATCTGCAGTCAAATTAACATCTCTTGTATTCCAGGAAAACAATTTTGATATTGCTGTTTCTGAGCTAATATAAGCAAAGAATTTTCAAAATATGAAGTCTTCAGAGGAACGATTCTTAAAAAAATCTATTAATTCTGTAGGTAAGTGAGAGTAATATATAGAGGTGCAAACTTTGTAAAGTTTTTGTGGTTTCTGAGTTGGAAACACGTAGAAACAAAGTCTACTAATTCAGGGGTGGATATTTGTATAAATTTGGTGTCTATAATTTTTGGAAGTCCAAATCTGTCAAACTCGGATTCTTCGTCAGTTAGGAGATAGACTAAGATTCTGAAGCATCATTTTGGTAAACACATTATTGGACCCATGGCAATGTATTTTGACTACAGATATGCAAACGCGGGAAAAAGGCATAATTTTCTCAAAATTCATTCCAAGAAAATATCAAAGATGTACATAAAGCACTGTCAAAATTCATGTCTAAAATAAAAAAAATAAAAATTCAAAAACTATAGATGAAAACTTACAAATGATGTAGAACGTTATCATGACAAAATTTCATGTACATTAGCAAGTCTGAAATGACAATGCTTTTTCAAAAAAATATTGGGTGCAAAGCGAGAAGGAATATAAAAAAAATTACAATATAAAAATATTAGTTCTAGGGATAGGAGAGGACGGTAGAGAGAGAAATATCAGATATGGAAAAGTTGGTAAGTATAATGTAAATTGGAAGTACATTTACATATGGCTAATGTAAATGGGAATTATGTTAAAGTCGTTTATATAGTCAAGATTAAAATAAACTTCATTTAAAATAGTGTAGGTTGGTAAAAAAAAATTACAATAACAACATGGTAGGGTAAATTATCATGTGGTGTAATCATTCTGAATATATGTTACTATTAGGAAAATAAATATAATGACCAATTAACTCGAAGAGAATATCTTCAATGATGACCTCAAATGTGTAAAACAAACCGTAACAGATCAATCAGGTACTTGACAAAGCAAAAATCGTTCAGAAATTTACAAAGACTTAAAAATAAAATAAAAATGAAGATACACCTATACATGAGAATTCCGGGACCAGTATTTGCCAACCAGTATCACACTAAACACTGATATAACAATGACATTCTTGTGATACTGGTTTACAGATACATCCAAGACTAATAAAGACAGACTAACAAATAACACCTGTACATGAGTATACCGGGACTAGTTAGTATGTGTTAACCATTATCATAATATACACTGATGTTAAGTTCAATTACATTTGTGTGATATTGGCTCACATATACTTCAGGGAGGGTATAAAGACACAAAATAACAAACAGAACCAAGGAACACATAAATAAATATGTCAATAAGTAAATAAATAAATAAAAGTTGAGGGATTCCTCGAACTTGGTGTAAAATAAATGTAGGATGGAGATAAACACACAGTAACATGAATGACGCGTTGCCAATAGTTCATTGCCATTATTTTCTTAATTGATAAAAATGTAAACATATATGAAGGAAAAATTTGGGAGATAAAATGAATTCACTGATATAATTATGTACATAAACAACGCTGTAACAAACGCAGTGAATGTTAAGAGGCGAAGCAACATTGTCCTTCTAATCACAGCCGTGTCATCTTATATCAAATTTTTATCTAGTTGCCTGTGGAAACAAATAATATAACGAAAAGAGGGCAGTCATTGGCAACACTCATCAGATGTTGCTGGTAGGACAAGCCCGTCAACAGTTAAATAAAAACGAAATACAACTTTAAAT
>JAXCGZ010013493.1:35000-37500 GCA_037179515.1 Halocaridina rubra | reverse complement strand
AAGTGATGTTCGAATGTGTGAACGGGGTATTTTGTTGTCGAACACGTTCGACAAACGTGTTCGACAACCAAATACCCCGTTCACACGTTCGAACATCACTTCAAACACTTGTCTGTCGAACCGCGTTCGACGAACCGTTTGACCGTGTAAACCCCCCTTTAGGCTATTAAACTGTTCCTAAAAGGCGTAAGCATCTGCCCTCCCTCTATGGTGGTATGACCAAAAGCCTAAAATGATCAAAGAAACAAGTAAGATACCTGTATGCGCGGACTATTGTAGAAAACTAAAACGAGAGGGAAAATATGCTCAACAGGACGATGGAAACTAACAAGTATTCCCAAGAACCAATGTTCCATTTTCTAAAAAATGTCACTAATTCAATATATTTATGATTCCCGAGTGTATTCAAGAGCAATAGCTCTTTATTCTCACTTGCGACGCTAGCTGATTACTTTTATGATTCTTTGGCACTCTTCTAAGACACTGTTCACATTCTCAATGGAATAACGGGTGTTATATTGGAGAAAGAGAGCAGGGATTCTCTTAAGGATCATGGAACTATAATTGTTACATAGGAAACAGAGTGACGGCTCTTCATACTTGACATTGAGGAATCATAAATTTCTCATAATTTCAGCGTTTGAATTTCGCTTTGAACGCTGAATGCACACCGTTTCTGATACGGTTTTGGCGCTTAGGATTCAAATACGCTATCATATACCAGGTATGGTGGTCTAGCACGCTAAGGAACTCACCTTGGAGGTCCTCAACTACTTTGGCTCCCATATGTACAGTACCTGAACACAAGGGTTTTGGAAGCTTACTGTTGCTGTCTATACAATTGTTGTTTAAGTACAGTTTGGAATCCTTGTTTTACATCCAAGCAACATAGCTGATCTTTTAGCCACACCATTAATAAAAAATGGAACAAGAACCCTCTGAAGGGGTAGCTTAATATAATTATAATTCCTTTCTACTATCAAAAGTCACGCCGTTCTTCCGCTAAGGTACTGTAACTGTAATTCTTCCCCACATGGGGACGGTGGCACTTTGGAGCTCTAAGAAATTATAAACTTTTCGCAGGACTCTGGTGATTATTTCTACCTCCCTTCATCATATATATATATATATATATATATATATATATATATATATATATATATATATATATATATATGTATATATATATATATATATATATATATATATATATATATATATATATATATATATATATATATATATATATATATATATATATATATATATATATATATATATATATATATATATATATAAATATATATATATATATATATATATATATATATATATATATATATATATATATATATATATATATATATATATATATATATATATATATATATATATATATATATATATATATATATATATATATATATATATATATATATATATATATATATATATATATATATATATATATATATATATATATATATATATATATATATATATATATATATATATATATATATATATATATATATATATATATATATATATATATATATATATATATATATATATATATATATATATATATATATATATATATATATATATATATATATATATATATATATATATATATATATATATATATATATATATATATATATATATATATATATATATATATATATATATATATATATATATATATATATATATATATATATATATATATATATATATATATATATATATATATATATATATATATATATATATATATATATATATATATATATATATATATATATATATATATATATATATATATATATTTATATATATATATATATATATATATATATATATATATATATATATATATATATATATATATATATTTATATATATATATATATATATATATATATATATATATATATATATATATATATATATATATATATATATATATATATATATATATATATATATATATATATATATATATATATATATATATATATATATATCTATATATATATATATATATATATATATATATATATATATATATATATATATATATATATATATATATATATATATATATATATATATATATATATATATATATATATATATATATATATATACACAACCATACTGTATAACGTTGCTATTAATAACGAAGATCTAAAATCCTCGAAAGGAGTTGAAGATATTTAGAGATTCTTGTTACTTTCATATGGCACTGCTCTCGTTCTCAAAACTGTTGCAACTGTAAAACTTGTTGAGAATGAGACTAATGCCACTTGAACGTAAAAAAAATAAAATAAACCTTCTCCAATGCTCTCCGGATATTTAGTTCTTTCCATAAAATACGAGGTTTAACATTGATAAAAGAGAACTAAAAACCCCAGGAATAATCGATTTTTATGAAGTTTTATTACAGTCAAGAGCCTCAGCGGTCATCATGAAAAAAATACTTAATTCATAC